>PVJC01005285.1:0-59267 GCA_004026665.1 Murina feae
GATTAGGGAAAGAAGACATAAAAATAAGAGTTTCTAAGTGAAAGGAGAAAAGATTACATAGCAATTTCTATAATAATTTAAGAGGTCTGAGGACTAGCCTTAAAAATAAGCAATGTGAACTTCCAATGTTGCCAAAATTGCATAAACTCACTACAATCTGTCTCTCCCTGATTATAATTAAAACTCTGGACAGAATATAAAAGGTACCTGCTTGAGGCCTTTGAACGGTACATATAACAGGCTGATTGAGAAAGGAATTCAAAACCTGCAGCACAGACCACCAGCCCGATGATGACTCTCCTGTATTTCCTTCCTTTCTTTAGCTTTGACCTAATGATCAGCCACGCCTGAATACTGTGAATGTGGACAGGGAAAACTCAGGGTAACCACCTTTGTCTAGCTAGAGGACTGGGGAAAGGTTCCAACTGGTTAGGTTGTAGTGGTTCTCAACCTTCTGGCCCTTTAAATACAGTTCCTCATGTTGTGACCCAACCATAAAATTACTTTTGTTGCTACTTCATAACTGTAATGTTGCTACTGTTATGAACTGTAATGTAAATATCTGATATGCAGGATGGTCTTAGGTGACCCCTGTGGAAGGGTTGTTCGACCACCAAAGGGGTCACAACCCACAGCTTAAGAACCACTGGTTAGGGCAAGCATGTCAAACTCATGGCCCGTGGGCCACATGCTTTGTTTATTTGGCCCGTGTTAGCTTTGAGTTTGACATGCTTGGGCTAGGGGCTCCTCCCCACTCCTGTTTTTCCCCTCTGTCTTGCACTAGCTCCCACTGTGAAGCTGCCTGCTATATTATCTGTGGCAGGCATGGCATTAGCATCAGTATGTCAAACTCGTGGGCAGGCCACATACAAGGCATGTGGCCCGCTGGCCATGAGTTTGACCTGCTTGATAGATCTCTCTCTCTCTCTCCCCGCCCTTCTCTCTTTTCTTAATTTTTTTATTGATTTGAGAGAGAGAGAAAGAAAACATTGATTTGTTGTTCCACTTATTGATTGGTTGCTTCCTATATGTGCTTTGACTGAAGATAGAACCTGCAACCTTAGTATATTGGACAATGTTCTACTTAGCTGAGCTACCTGGCCAGAATTCTCTCTCTTTCTCTATCTCCTCCCTCTCACTCTCTCACTCTCTCTAGCTTCCTCTCCCTCTTTCTTTCACATTCTCCATCTCTCTCTCTTAGCAATTCACTCAATGAGTCCCGAATGGGAGAGGCTTGTGCCACTGCAGCAGCTCCTGTCAGCCACGAGCCCTGCCTCTGGCGCCTGGCCAACGGGAGTGGCCTGTGGGATTGGGCCAAAACCAGCTCTCCGACATCCCCCGAGGGGTCCCAGATTGCAAGAGGGCCCAGGCCAGGCTGAGGGACCCCACCAGTGCATGATCAGGGCCAGAGAGGGACTGCAGGAGGGCTCCAGGCCCCATCTTATCCAGTCCCGATTAGCGCGCCAATGGGGGCCAGCCAGCCAGGGAAGTATGCGGGAAGTTGGGCAGCCAGGGAGGGACCGTGGGAGGACTTTAGTGTGTGTCTTCCTCAATCCTGATCGGCCAGACCCCAGCAGCAAGCTAATCTACCAGTCAGAGCATCTGCCCCCTGGTGGTCAGTGCACATCATAGTGACTGGTCAACCAGTTGACTATCTGCCTCTGGTGGTCAGTGCACGTCATAGAGAGAGGTTGAGCAGCCTTAGCATATCATTAGCATATTACACTTTGATTGGTTGAACAGTTGACCAGTCACTGGACAACCGGACACAGCATATTAGGCTTTTATTATATAGGATAAGGATCCAAATAACTGTGAATGTCTCATAAAAATGCCAAAAAATATAACTGTCAACCCATAATTCTATGTTGTATGAAATTTTTCTTAATTATTTAGAGAATACTCCAGTCAATAATAACAGAATATACTTTCTTCTTAAATGCATGTGAAACCTTCACCAAGATAGAGCATGTCATTGGCCAAAAAAAATCAATCAATCAATAAAACAAATTGAAAAGAAGTGAAATCATACAAAATATGTTCTCTGACAATAATGGGATCAATAAGAAAATATCTGGATAATCCTCAAATATTTAGAAATTTAAAAAATACTTTTAAATAATACATGGGTCAGTGTGTGTCATAGTGACCAGTCATTCCCAGTAATTCTCCTGTTAGGGTCAATTTGCATATTACCCTTTTATTATATAGGATAGAGGACTGGTGCATGAGTGGGGGCTGGCTGGTTTGCCCTGAAGGGTGCCCTGGATCAGGGTGGGGGTCTGGCTGGAGTGCCTGGCCAGCCTGGGTGAGGGGCTGAGGGCCATTTTCAGCATTAAATTTTATGTTAGAAAAGAAGTCTCAAGTCAATGCTCTATACTTCCTGTTGAAGAAACTAAACACACACACACACACACACACACACACACGTATCAAATTAAATGCAAAGCAAGAATAAGGATGGAAATAATAAAAGGTTGATATCAGTGACATTAGAAAGAAGAAACACAATGAGAAGACATCAATGTAGTGAAAAGCCAGAGTTTTGAAAAAAATGAATAAAATGGATAAACCTCTAGCCAGACTGGACAAGAAAAAAAAGGTTGCCAGTATAATGATGAAAAAGGTTTATTACTATAGACCCAAGAGACATTAAAAAGATAACAATGGAATATGACAACTTTATTCCCATAAATTCTGTAACTTAGATGAAATGGACCAAATGGCTTGAAAAGTACAAGCTATAAAAACTCATTAAAAAATAGTTGCATATTTATTGGAAGATGAATGTGTGTTGTATACTTTCCAACAAAATTCCAAGCCCAAAAGGTTTCATTGAATAAGAAGAAGAAATTGTACCTTTCTATGCATTCTCTTTCAGAAAATAAAAAAAGCTGCACTTCCCAATTCATTTTATGAGGCCAATATTATCCTAATGCCAAAACCAGACAAAGATAATACAAGCAAATAAAACTAAAAAATTATTGTTTCATGACAATGATGCAAAAATCTTCAACAAATACTTAGCAAATAGGATCCAACAATATATCAAAAGGATAATGTACTATGACACAAAGTTGGTTCAGCATCAGAAAATCAATCAGTGTAATTAACTACATTAACAGATGATTCCAAATAAAACTCACATCAATAGAGGAAACTCCCTCAACCTGGTAAAGAGCATCTACAAAAAAACCCTACAGCTAAAGTTATGCTCAATGGTGAGAAACTGGACACTTTCTCCCAAATACTGGGAGCAATGCAAAGAGATTCCTTCTCACTACATGTACTTTTAACTATATTTACCCTATTCAGTATAATATTGTAACTTTTAAACAGTACAAGAAAGCAAATAAATAAGAGACATAAAGACTCAAAGTAATAAAACTGTCTTTATCCAGTGATAACATGATAGTTTTATGGAACATCCCAGGAAAGCTACAAAGGAGCTCTTAGAAATAATAAGTGAGTGTACAATGTTACAGGATGCAAAGTTAATATGCAAAATTAATTGTATATCTATATACAAGTAATGAAAACTTAAAAATTAAAATTATCCTTTCCCTCCAAAATTAAACTTAAGTAGAAATCTAACAAAATATATGCAGGTTCTCTATGAGGAAAACTATAAAACACTGCTGAAAAAATAAAAATCAAAGCAGACCTAAATAGAGATGTGCCATGTTAATGGAAGGCTCAATACTGTTAAGAAGTTCATTTTCCCCAAAATGATCTATAGGTTTAACAAAATCCTAAACAAAACTTTGACAGGATTTTTTTTTAGATAGCAAAACAATGATTCTAAAATTTATATAGAAAGGCAAAATGCCTAGAATAGCCAAAACAATTTTGTACAAAAAGTTGGGGGATACATACTATCTGATTTCAAGATTTTCTATTACACTACAGTAATCAAGATAGTGAGATATTAGCAAAAGATAGACATGTAGATCCGAGAAACAAAACAGAGAGCCCATGCAGACCCATTGAAATATATTCAATTGACTTTTGGCAATGATGCAAAGGCAATTCAACAGAGAAAGAACAATCACATAGCATATGCAAAGAAAAAACCTTGAAATGATACACTTCATGCAAAGATTTACCCAAAATAGATTACAAATGTAAAATATGACACTATAATACTTTCAACAGAAAACATAGGAGAAAATTTTTATGACCTTGAATGAGGGAAAGATGTCATTGTTATGATTCTAAATGCATGCCTATAAAAGAAAAAAAATGTTCATTCAGACTTCATAAAAATGTAAAGCTTTTGCTCTGCGAAAAACAATGTGAATAGACTGAAAAGACAAGCCACAGAGAAAATATTTATAAATCACACATATGACAAACAACTTGAACCAAAATAAAGAATCTTAATACTTGACAAAAAAGAAAGCAAATAACTTCCTGCAAAATAAGTAAAAGATTTGAAAAACACTTCACCAAAGAAAGATTAGATAGATAGATAGATAGATAGATAGATAGATAGATAGATAGACAGACACCTGGGAAGATATTCAGCATCATTGTTCATTAGCAAGATACCATCAGACTCCTACCAGAATGGCAATAAAAACACTAAAACTATCAAGTTCTGGTAAAGATGAGGAGAGTACAATAGTCATATATTGCTGGTGGGCATGCAAAAATGGTATGTCACTCTAGAAAGTAGTTGAGCAGTTGTTTATAAAACTACACATGCAACAGCCATTCAGCTCAGCAATCCCACTCCTTGATATTTTATCCAAAAGAATGAAACTTAAGTTCACACAAAAACCTGTACACAAATGTTGGTAATGGCTTCACTTACAATTGCCAACAACTCAGCTGCTCTTCAACTGTTGAAAGTACAAATATACTTTGGTACATCCAAACAATTTTGTCTAAACAATTTGTTTGGTAATACTCAGCAACCAAAAGAAACAAACTATTATTAATACAGGCAACAAGAAGGATGAACCTCAAA
This sequence comes from Murina feae, assembly GCA_004026665.1. Lineage (NCBI taxonomy): Eukaryota > Metazoa > Chordata > Mammalia > Chiroptera > Vespertilionidae > Murina > Murina feae. The sequence continues at coordinate 4,973 of PVJC01005285.1, forward strand.
TGCGTCACTCTATGTCAGGGGTCAGCAAACTAATCTGCAGGCCAAATCCTGTCACACCTATTCATTTCTTATTGTCTGTGTCTGCTTTCACTCTACAATGGCAGAGTTGGATAGTTACAACAAAGACCATAAGGCCCACAAAGCTAAAAAAATGTACTACTTGGGCCTTTACAGAAAACGTCAATCCCTGTGTGTTCTGATGAGCTGTTCTTTGATCTCAGATAAATACTTATTGCCTCTCACTTTGAAAGGCTTTTTCAATTTTAGATTAACACGTGTGTTGAGTAAAGGAAGCTGACATAAAAGATTAAGTGTCATGTGGTATCATTCATATAACATTCTGGAAAAGGCAGAACTATTGGAATGAAGAACAGATCACAGGTTCCTAGGGCTGGGCTCAAGCACAGGGATTGACTAATAAAAGGTTAGCATTTTGGGGTGCCGTGGAACTGTCCTGCATTTTGTTATGGTGATTGTACATGACTCTATGCACTTGCTAAAGCTAACATAACTGATAAAACTGCTGATCCAAAAAAATGTGAATCTTCCTGCATGTCAATTGAAACTAAATTTAAAAACAAGTAAAAAATAAGTGCTATAAAATGGTGCATATAATTATCTGGACTTTTTGGATGCAAGTTGAAGTCACTCAAATGATTATTAAACACAGAGAAAAAAAAGCGGTGATCATTGCTCAACTAGCCGCAAGAACTAACCTGAAGGCAGTGAGGGCTAAGAGGTGAGCCACAGAGATCACTGAGGCCAGGATTCTTTATCTACCTCCTCCCTCCCCCCCACCCAAGTCTTATATTCACGATCTCTCTCTCCTAGTGATCTTCTTGTATCAGGAAACCTGTCCCATTAACCCAGCTAAAAAGAGAGAACAACCCCCTGCCTCTGTTTATTTATTAACTCCAGGGGAAGATGGCGGCCTGCATTGTTACAGGCTCACACCCTGATCAATCACTGTTGCCAGGAGGAAAAAGCAACAGGATTGGCTAATCCCAGCCCGGTGGCCAGAGGACTAGGGTCTGTTTGAGAAGAGTGAAACTGGAAAACTTTTTGGGCAGACAAAATCCCGTCACAGGCTCAGTTGTCTCCATCAGCCATACATTAATAAAAGTAGTACAACTTGTATTTTATTTCTACTCAACATCTATTTGTAGTTTCACAGTTTTGGAAAACACTGATTTGGAAGGCAGGTTAAAGATATTTAAAAGACAAATAAACACAGTTTTGAGGCACTCAACCCAAGAGGTTTGTGATTTGTATGACTGCGAACCAATCTTAAATAAAGTGAAAATATTTATTTCAGATTTCACTCAACCATTGATATTTCAAAAGGTGATAAAAAAGGAAATGGCCCAATACTGGTGGTGCAGCCCAAATTAAAAAACTTTATTTACATCTGTATTAAGACCGTACTGGCCCTGGCTGGTTTGGCTGACTGGATAAAGCATCAACCTGTGAACTGAAGGGTCCCGGGTTCAATTCTAGTCAAGGACACATGCCTGGGTTGTGGGCTTGATCCCCAGTGTGGGGCATGCAGAAGGCAGCCAATCAATGATTCTCTCTCATCACTGATATTTCTATCTCTCTCCTTTCCTCTCTGAAATCAATAAAAATATGTAAAAAAAAAAAAAAAAAAACTTTTAAAAAGCCGTACTGGATTTATCATCTTTATAATTAAGCCTTTTCCTTTCAAGAATCAGTCTTTAAACATTTTGGAATTCTTTTTAAAAATCAAATTTAGATAGTGTTTCTTATCATAAGATAAAAGATGCATAACTTTAAAGATTTTCTCAGGAAGCCATCAATCATAATTGAACTCAGCTTCCTCATTTTCCTGCCTGTGTCAGTGAACTAAAACCAATATTCTCTTTAAATGGAGAACAGACATACAAAGGCCCTAATTTTCTCTTCCCGTGCAGTGTAAGTTATAAAAAAAATCGTTAGACAACGTATAAAGCCTCTTCCAAAGCCAAAGACACATAAGTTTCATTATCTTCTTTTTCTCTTTCTCATTCTGCAATGTTATTTTCTGGACTCCACCTGAAGGGGTTAGTTTACACAGAGAAAATCAAATACACATGATGTCAAGTCCATACATTACCAACCAGTAACAGGATAAAACGAAAAACAAAGGCTGCCTCTCATTTGCCCAGCCTTCTGGCCCATCGACCAAGAAACAGCCTCTGCTGCTCATTTGCAATCCTGCATTGATGACTTAACTTCTTCCCAGGAGGGAACCACAAAGAGAATCATTTACCCTGGAACTCTCACACTTCCAGCCTGGGGAAGCACAGACAGATGAAGAAACTGGAATATGACTTGCCTGAGAGCAACACTGAACGATTTCACAGAGGATTTATGCCATGCAGTCTCAAGGTTTTAAACCTAATTTAATAAGTATAAATCTTTGCAAAACAACACTGTGCATATCAGACCAATTTTTATCTTTTCAGCTGGAAATGGAAGCAAAATTTCCCATTACTGGAACATCCTGTCAATCTTGCAGTAGCTGCAAAGAAGTTAATTTATCCTATTTTTTCTCTTGTGCATTAAAGTTACATTATTACTATTTTAAATTTCTCTACGTTTCTACTTTAAAACTACACGTCTAAGAGATAGACAATAGTTAAGTTAAAGCTGAGAATTGTAAACAATTGTTTTCAGGCAAAGTCTCAAAATTATCCCATTAAACCTAAAGTAATTTATATTTATATCAATCAATGCCAATCTGGTACGATCAACCACAACGGAAGTGATTCAAGAACTGATCTCTTACTTGTTCTAAAATGTGTAGTGGTGTGAGGGGCTGATCAAAACCTGGTTTTCCAGAACTGACGACAAAGGCCAATTCTGAGAACAAATGGTCCCAAGCACTCCCATCCCCCTGATATTCTAGTTCATATAATAATGAGAAGTGCGTCTAAGGGTCTGTAGACTGACGTTATAGGTACGAAGTCTCCATTTCAACCTCAGCCTCCCTGATTGAAATGAGGTGGCCCAGAGGGAAGAGGGAGAAGCTGGAGGGGAGTGGGGGGTGGGGCAGGGAGAAGCTGAAGCCCTGGTGAATTTAGAGGCTCACCTAAGGTATGTGACACCCAGAATAGTTTTCCTGTACACCCCTCCTCTCCAAAACAAAATTATTGCTGTAATGATCACAGACTGAAACAAGTCATAATAGTAAACAGAAAAGAAATGCAAACAGTAAAAAAAGCTTTATTTATTTTTTGTATATATAATTAGGTCAGTAAAAATAATAAAAAATCAACAAAATACTGCAGAAAATAGAAAAAGAACTGGGTTAATATATTTTAATAAGGTTAATGCATTTGGGGGGGGGGAGTGGGAAGGAAATACTTATTTTTTCATATTGGTCTGGCACAGTAGTGAATAACATTGCATTCTGTTTTCAAACCTTAATGACAAAACAGATCTTCTTCACATATTCATGTTTTGCTGAATTGGTCAATCTATCCTCCCTCATGGTTGATTGAAGACTACTTTTTATTAATTTTAACTTCAAACGCGTTTATCACGTGAAGCTATACTTATAGTAGTAAAAAGTCTTAAGTATAAGTTCAGCAGAGACATGTAAAAATCCAATTGCACAATAAATTCCAGAAATTGCAGTACTGAGCATGGTTTCTTTGGGATTTATTCTAGCAGCTTTCAAATGCCTCCAATCAGGAAAATTTTACTAAAATGTCTCTACTAGTAAATTCAACATAAGTTTATATCATTTTCCGTAAAAATGTTCAGTTTTTCTTCTGCAAAAACAAGACATTATTTGACCCATTGCTTCAAACAAATTTCCAGTTCTTGATATGAAAAATGAGTTCAATTATAGCTCCTTTTTTTTTTTAGTCCTCACTGTTTTTATATCTCCTGCCAGTGTGAGACCAACTGGCATCTCTGGTTATTGCTCCTGTCATTCTTTAATATTTGATTATTTTTCTATTTAAATACTAATTTTCTTTTTAAAAATATATTTTTTATTTATTTCAGAAAGGAAGGGCAAGGGAGAGAGAGAATCATTGATCAGCTGCCTCCTGCACGGCTCCTATCGGGGATCGAGCCCACCACCCAGGCATGTGCTTCTACCAGGAATCCAACTGTGACCTCCTGATTCATAGGTCGACACTCAACCCCTGAGCCACCGCAGCCTGGCAATACTAATTTTCTTTATGTTTTTGAAGGGAAAAATTTTAATCTACCAATTTAAGTCCAAACAGTCAGGGACCTGTAAATTACTTGACAATAGACATACAGCAGGACAAGAATGGATTATGCATGTGGGAGTACTCTATAGAGACATACAGGAATAAAGGTTTATACGCCAACTTATAAGGCAGAGGGCACTGAGTTAGAGCTTCAAAGGGTGGAAAGTTCTGATAAAACTGTTATGCGATTTTTTGGAATATCCCAGCACCAAGGACAGTTGCCTCAGTGACAGCTGATTCTCAGAAGGCTCCACATTAGTCAGTTAGGGAACTTCAGATGAGATTTCTTCCTGCATGTCCTGTAGCTCAGCTATTTTCCCATTGATACTGTTTTGGTCCTTTCATTGTTATGTGGCATAATTACAGCCTTCTTCAGAATTTCTGTGTGATCTTCAAGCACCAATTTTAAAGCTTGCTGTTTCACTCTACATTGTTCAAGCCTGATTCTGGCTGTTTGCAAATATTGTGGGGTTTGATTAACAGTTCACATCAGAAGAAAACAAAACTCAGAAAAGAAAAATTGCATGCAACAGGGAGAAATTTTAAGCTAATGTTCTGAGGTTCACATTTTCTTTCGGATTGCATAGCACTTTGAATATTAAAATTAACCTTCAAACTTGTTTTGACGATACAGTCCCATAATGAGCACACCACCAATCTTGGGAGGTCTTTTCACTGTTATACACACATTCTGCAATGCTTTCCATCAATGAGGAGAGAAATAAATGAATGAATAAATTTTTCCCAAAGTTCCTAGAGAGCCATAGGTAAAGCAATATTTCCAAAAAGAAGTGAACTCTGGGAAGGTTCAAAGTGTGCTTTTCACTGGACATATATCAGGATTGGGAGTAATTTTTTTGACTTGTGCCTGACACCACTCTGAGTATCTGCCATCGTTTCAGCTTTGTCATATCACTGACCATGACAGATGATTATGCCCATTTATCATCATTCAGTTATTTCAACATCTCTTCTGGGGCTTAGCAACGTTTTTCGAGAAATAATGGAGAAGTTCAAGAATGACTCCTTCACTTCAATTTTCCCAGCTTTGATATGGATTTGTCTGACCACCTTGCCTCTTTGGTCAGTATGTGAAACATGGGGGGTGCCAGCAAAACTAATTCCTAAGTATTATGCTTCTTAAATATCTGTTGCTACTGAGTGGTACCATTGATTTACTGTTTTATTTTCTTGATTCATTCTTTAGTTAGCAATTTTATAAGGAAGAATATATGTCAACTCCTTTAACATAGTATTCAAATTCAGTAAAATAGTGCCTGTTCAGACTGAAATTTGCACATATTGACCAGATAAAGCATATCTGATGGTTTGTAGTTCCACTTTTTTTACATTTTCAATACAAATAAAAACTCCAAGGGCCCGCCTACACTAACAGAATTGAAGTTCTCTAATTCTATTTCCTTTTCTTTTTAATGGCTGTGCTATTTTTATTTAACTTTGAATCACTGTTTAAGAATAGGACTTTTGCTCTGACTGGGTGGCACAATTGTTTGGAATGTCCTCCCATATACCAAAAGGTTTTGGGTTCAATTAACAGTCCAGATGTGTATAGGAGGCAACCGATCTATGTTTCTCTCTCTGTCTCTCTCTTCCCCCCTCACCTAAAATCAATAAAAACATATCATTGGGTAAGAAATTTTTAAAAAAGGAAAATGGAGCACCTTGGTGGTTGTGTCCAAATTGAACCTTTATGAGCTTACTTTTAAAAAAATACAATTTATTGATTTTTTTTTTACAGAGAGGAAGGGAGAAGAATAGAAAGTCAGAAATTTCTATGAGAGAGAAACATTGCTCAGCTGCCTCTTGCACACCCCCCACTGGGGATGTGCCCACAACCAAGATGCATGCCCTTGACCTGAATCAAACCTGGGACCCTTCAGTCAGCAGGCCATCGCTCTAACCACTGAGCCAAACCAGTCAGGGTGACGAGCTTACTTTTGAAAGAAAGGGTTACAGAATCCCTCTGTGTTGGGAACCAGCTGATTAATGAAGAGTTCTCCAAATTAACTTCCAAACAGAATAAATATTTATTAAAGGATAAAACTGTATTAATGTGAAGCTTTCTCTCCCATTCTCTTCCCTCTCTGACCAATAATTGTTTAGAACTTAGACCAACAAAAACTATTTTTAGGGGTAAGTATTTTATCTCTGATTTTGCCTAGAATTGTCAGTATCTGATAATAATAAAAGGCATACTGAATTCGAGTTGGTTTTATTATTGTACTAGGGGCCTGGTGCACCAAGATCTGAAGTCAGCGGTATTCACTCCCATTCCATTGTACACAAAACATGTGGCCCTTCCGTCATTCCTGTTCCAATTCAATGCATTCCGAGCAGGCAGATTTCCTTCAGTTTTCCTAGACTAATTGAACCAAGAGACCTCTGTATAATATGTTGGCCCCCAACACCCTAAAACCTATAACTTTTCTACAAATTGTACTGCTTTCATCATAACCCACAATACCACCTAAAGCCTCATTTCACATTGTGTATAAACTGAGAAAAAAAAAAATGTAACCCATTTAACCTGCCACAGGAACAGGCTAAAAATTGTATCTGTTTAAACTAATTAGTTGTATTAGAAAGCTAACAACTATAGTAAAATTTCAAACACTTAGAAGATGTAAAATGAAAAGTAGAAGTCCTGTCTCGCCCCACTGAACACTTCCTCTGGTGTGTTTCTTTCTAGATGTGAATACTATTAACAAAGTCATATGTTTGCCACCAGGACACCATGGTGCAAAAATCAAACACATATACATATTCTCTAACAAAAACACACAGTTGGCGGTATTCACCCCCAAAACAATGTCAAATGAAAACAAGCTTCAGAGTGATGGCAGAGTGAGAAAGCAGGTTGAAGAAGTTATAACATTTAGGCAAATTGTAAAAGGCACACAAAATAAGACTGTATTCATGTTACTTCTATTTGTCTGAAAAAATAGATGAATAAAAACAGATGAATCAGATGCACATTAAACTTATGTGATTCTCAAAAGTTGAATTAGCTGCAAGGAGTAGGGGATAAAGGACAAAAGGACATCAAGTTTACCTGGAATTTTTTTTTCTTTATATTTGCACATATACATATTGGCGAAAATGTGACCAATTTTAGGAACTGCCAGTTTCAGTTCTATTTTCCTTAAGAAGGAAAACAAAGGATGACTGTTACATATTCAGAAAAAAATGGTTTTTCCAGTTTCATAGCTTTGGTCACTCCGGCCACTTCTAGGAATATTGGGGCATCCTGACATTAAGCATTGGCAACAGTTCTCTCAGCTACACGTTCGCCCTCTGCCTTCTGGATGGTCGATGAGGTTTGTGACTGATACTCAGAGCCAAGGAGGCTCCGGATGAGCACATGCATGCCTGGCTGTGTTCAGAACTGCCCCACAGGGGCAGCGCATGGAAAGCTGTTGATCGGTTCCCCTCCACCAAGGGTCCGCACGTTGCCTCTCATCTGTGTCCCTTTTCCCTTGCAGAGCAAGCCTGGGTAGAAGGTCTGTTGGAAATGGCCTTAATGATCAAGGATACCAGAGTGTTCTCGTGCTGTGATGAATGGGAAATGTAGACTTCAGAAAGCCAGCTCTTCCTGTTTGAAAACGTGAGGAAGACACAAGACAATATAGGTCACTGGGAACACAAGTGGCTCAGTGTGGGGGTCCGGCGCTGTCTGTCTTCCAGCCACGCTCTCCACCCGGACCACCAGCTCATGTTCAGCTAGTGATCACCCAGGTGCATCCGACCTGCTGTTCACCATTTCTCCACCTCAGTCGGGGGTCCTCCAAGGTGATAGCGGTGTCCCAGGGCCCCGTCTTCAGCATGTTTGGAAACCTCAGAGTGGGAATTTCTTTAAAGGATCTGTGTGGATGACTTTTTCCATTATTTAAAGAGGGTACCGCTCTGTAAGCGTTTGACCTCATGTCTTCCATAATAAAAAGGGCTTGGTTGTATTGTTGTTTTTCTTGAGAGGGTTGTTTTGTTTTGTTGCTATTTGGCCTTTCCTTTCTTTGTCTTTTCATGTAGATCAGATATTTGAAAAGGCAGATGATGGCTAACGGTATAATGTGCAGCTTGTTTATACATTACTTTGGGGAAGCTTTTACCTTGGAAGGAAAATGGAATCATGGATTCATCTGGCTATGGTGACACAATCACCCTTCGCCCTTCCCCTCTGGTTCAGTATCTGTTGTTTCTCCTTTCAAATGTGTAATTTCATCAGCTCTTTCCATATGAAAGAATTCTCCTTATTAAATAAAAGACGTTTTAAAAAACGGGGATGGGGGGGAGAATTTCCAGTTTTGAGAATAAATTCATGGGTGATAAATTATGTTCTCTACATTACTTATTTTTAAATGTATTTCAAGTAAAAAGCAAAGTAGATTCATTTGTTACATACTGTTATGCTTTTTCCATTAAACAATGTGTCTTGGAGAGTTTATATCATTTTAGCATACATAGGACAACCTTATTTGTAAGTGACTGTATATTATAGAACTATACACTTAAAATGGTTAAGATAGCCCTGGCTAGTCTGCTCAATTGGTTAGAGCTTCATCCCATGCACTGAAGGGTCACAGGTTCAATTCCCAGCCAGGGCATATACCCAGGTTGCAGGTTCAATTCCCAGTCTGGCACATCCAGGAGGCAACGGATCTAGGTATCTCTCTCATCTCTCTCTCTCTCTCTCTCTCTCTCTCTCTCTCTCTCTCTCTCTCTATCAATGAAAGACATTATACATAATAAACTAATTAAATGGTTAAGATCATAAAATATTATGTCCTGTATATTTTTTTCACAATTTTTTAAATCAACAAAGGTGGAGAGGGTGGGGTGACAGGCCGAATGGAATTTCATTGTATTTCAATCAGTTTGCCACTCCCCTATGGATGGATATTTAGGCTGTTTGCAAGTTTTTGTGTGATCATAAATACTGCTGTAGTGGACCTACACACACATTTGCATTTTATCAAATGCATCCCACTGTGGACAAAGATTTTTCTACAACGGCTTTTGGTCCACCATAGAAGTTTAACAGAATTTTAAAACAATTATAGATTATCCTTATGTAACCTCATTGTACACCTTCAATGAGGTTACATAAGGAAAAACCTATCATAAGTTGAAAGTAACAAAAATGCTTTAAGACACCTAACCTACTGAATATCATAGCTTAGCATAACCTCCCTTAAACATGCTCAGAATACAATATCCCAGACATACTGGCAACACAACATCAGTTGTTTACCCCTTGTGATGGCAACTGAGGGGGAGCCGAGGCTCTCTGCTGCTGCCCAACATCATGAGATAGTCCACACCACAGATCACTGGCCCGGGAAATGACCAATTTTCAAAGAACAATTTCTACTGCATGCTTTTCACTTTCACACCATTGTTAAGTGGAAAAATTGTAAGTCAAACCATCTTACATCACATCGTCTGTAGCCCAAGCAAAATTTTAGATATATTCATTTATAAATATGAGATTTAGCCAAGGTAGTCTATTCATGGAAATTACTTATGCTTTGGGGCAAAACCACCAGTCTCTAATATTTTTAAGTTTAAAATATGATTGCTAACATGATTAAAATTCCACTATTAGAATTTTTTAGCTTAAGGCTTAACCCCTGGGAGACAATTTCCAGGGCTTATACCTCAGCGTGATTGGATTTATTAGCTCCTTTTCAAATATTAGATTTTTATAAGTAAGTAAATAAAACTTGAGAACAGAAAACATTACAGGGCTACAGAAAAAAATTCCCCTAGAGCAGAGGCAAAATTTCCCACAAGGCAAAATTACCTACTACTAAATTTTTTGTAGGGAAGACTCAACTATTTCACACGTGCTTTTAGTATATTGATACCAATATATCACCTTCAACTCCCACAGAAAATTTAAAAATTATAACAGTGAAGACTTTAAAGTCTGTGTCAGCTGAGTCTGAAACTTTGAGATTTCTGGTGTTGCTAAAATTGCCCTATACATTTTGCTCTAAAATTTTTCCTGAGCTCTCTCATTAGAAGCAATACAGTAAGTATTTCTATCCACTCTTATTTTTAGGCTTTTGTGTTTCACAGCTATTGTAAGTTATAGGAATAAAGATTTTCTGGAAATTTGGGTGGATGCTCTGCATTTGGTGAGGCTATTCCTATAAAGGAAGGGTGTGGGGGACATGTCATTGTATGGACGTTTCTCTATACATATAACCCTTGAGGAAACACTGATCATCACATCCCCTCTATATTTGTAGGCATTTTTATATTATTTTTTTTAAATGAGGGAATTGTATGATTTTTTTAAAATGAAGTTGAATAGAAACCAACCTACAAACAAAAACAAATCATCATTCTTGAAAAGCCTAAATCTTCTGTTTGGGGGAACTGTGATCTTAATGTCAGTGTGCCCACTGACCAAAGTTTTCCTGGGGAGAGAGCTAGTCTTTGCTTCAAGAAAACCCCTTCCTGACCCACAGAAATTGTAGCCTACTTGTTCTATTTATGCTTTTGTCTTGGTCCTACCCCTGGGGAGTCCACAAATCCTGTCATGTGGCTGTGCTCAGTAGTCCTAATAGCTGTGATGGAAGCTGAATGTCGGGTTGATGAAGAGAGAAAATGGAAAAAGAATCAAATGGGTTAATACACTTTGGAGGGGTGGGTTGAGGGGGAGGGAAAGGGATAGAGGCTTGGTGTTCTCTTGCTATTTGGGGATGTGTAAGCTTAGGATCAGAAATGTAGGTATAATTTAATTAACAGTCATGTTATTTTTTACACCGCATATCCCTTCAAGGATTTGCATGCTATTGTCACTTGGTGATCGATGAAATAGCTCTAAATTTAGGCTCTGATAAAATATAAAAAAGTGCAAGACAGATTTTTAAGCCTGTAGCAAATGAATTGCTTTTAGAAAAACTAGGTATATGTACTATTTGCATTTAAATAAAGCACTCCTCATGTAGGTATGTATGCATCCATGTATAATTTTAAATGACAGGCACCAATTTAATGCAGAAGCTAAGGCTCATTAGTTCCCTGAGAAGGATTGATTCTCCATAGCTGGAATGGCGCATACAGCTCCTGGATAATTTGTAATGAATTGGGTTTTCCTTCAGCATACCTAATTAGTGACTCTTTCTATTGCTACTCAAAAAGATATAGACATTTAAATAGATAAATATTTGGAAATTCTATTAAAATGCCAAAACAGCATTAAGCCTTTATTATGCATGGGCTCTGTGGGGAAAAAAGACCTGGAAAAAGAGAACACAATTCTGGGGGAAATTAAGCTGGTCAGGTTTGCTTTAATAGCACCATAGGCTTTTGTTTTGTTTTATTTTTGGCGACTTGCAGAATTACTTTGCAAATTAATTCTATGTACTGCATTTTAGCATTGTCTTTTAGCATTGCCTTCTGGCTGCCTTTTGACCTCGTGCCTGGATGACTGGCTCTTTAGTGCCCCTAGTGGTAAATCCTGGGGTCGCTGGGAGGCATTTCTGAAGAGTTGGCACAGTTTTGCTTTCATTATAGTGACATAGAGATGAGACTACTCCAAAGAGAGATGCTGGCCCATGCACTGGGAACTGGACTTACAAAGATATATTAATAAGTTTCTGCTCTTCACAAAGTGCTACACTCATTAAGCCAAGAACCAAAATACTAGTCATTTCTGGCATTTTCTTGGAATTATTGATCACTTAAAAACCCCACATGGCATAGACTAGGCATTTTAAAATAGTCTGATAATAATTCATTCCATTCCATCTTGAGGTAAATTCTAACTCTGCTCCGTTGCTATCACCAGCCGCACCATATGTACCACTTATGCCCAACATTAGCAAATAATAAGTCACTGTCCAGGGGATGTGGAAGAAGCCCAGAAAACAGAGAACATTTGTTATGCTGTTGATGTCAGTGAGTAGATGAGAGATTAGTGTCTATTGCCCTTCAGAGGAAAATGAATCCAACTGCATATTATCATGTCAGATGGAGATTAAATGCTGTGGCCAAAGATGAGGAGCTTGAGGATCGTCCATCAAGTGGTAACAGAAGGGACCTGTCTTTTCACATGAAAATGATTTGTATCAGTGAAAAGCAAGTTTTCCAGCACTTGGATAGAATAGGGATTGACCACTACTGAAGTCAGGATATTTAAGAAAATAAATTATATGATGTGAACTAAGATGACATTGGTTTTGTTCTGGTTTTTCCAAGGTGCCATTTCAAACAAACAAACAAAAAAGTTAATATTTCTGTATGTAATATATAGGATTATACATAGCCTTATAAAAAGTTGCATAGTCTTTACTTATATCTTTCTTTTGATAGTTTAGTAAAAAGAAATTCTTTATTTTTCTTTTTTAAAATATATTTTTATTGATTTGAGAGAGGAAGGAAGGAGGAGAGAGAGAGAGATAGAAACATCAATGATGGGAAAGAATCATTGACCAGCTACCTCCCACACGCCCCACACCGGGGATGGAGCCTGCAACCTGGGCATCTGCCCTGACTGGGAATCAAATCATGACCTCATGGTTCATAGGTTGATGCTCAACCATTGAGCCATGCCAGCTGGGCAAAAGAACATCCTTTTATTCTCTCTTTTCTTAGTTGTTTTTTGTGTCATACTCCGTGTTTTCAAATTTGCAAGACTTAAAAGATCATCTATAATTATTGTTGATAGAACTGTCTAATTAAGTGATAAAGGATTCTAACAAATATAAGTGCCCAAAAAAGATGAAACATGTAAAATCAATAGAAATAAATCTGTGTGGATAAAAGTGAAACAGAGGTGAACTCCATGACCAGACTGACCCAGAGCATACCTCACTCTGTGGGACGGTGCCATGTTGAAGGTCATGGTGTACTAATCCTCCTCACCATACCTCTGCAAAGTCAGCAATGGCGCTCCATTTCACTGACAGCAAATGATACAGTGGAATATTTGGCAAAGTTTACCAAAGAGTTAGCATCAGAGTTTGGATCAGGCCCAGGTTAGGGTGGTAACAAGTAGCATTCCAAAAGAAAAGTCTTGATTTGAGGTATTTACCAGTTTTCATAGAATAAATATTCCCACAATAGTTGAATTCAAGCTACATATGCAACAAGACTGAACATGGATTTAGGAAGTTATTATAAGAGTCAACTCTGGTGAGTTGGTATAAGCAGATTTCAGCAGACCCTTCCTAAACCTTGAAGCTTTTCTGTAATTAATGTGTATAGAAACACTATAAAGTTTGGTCATTTTTCTAATCTTGTGCTGAGCGAGGCATAGCAATGGAACTGTGCAGATGGTATGATTTTTTTATGCTTACAAAGATACCTTTATACATTAGTGCTATTTTTCTGGATTATTTAGAAGAGAATAAAGTTCTAGAAAAAAATGAATAAAGGAGACATCATCTTCTGTTGAACTGATGGCTTTTTTTGAGCTGAATGTTTTCCTTTGTGGGTTTTTTTCCTGTGAGGCTGAGAAAATTTCTATTCTCAAACCTTAGATATCATATTTAAACAAGTTATGCTCACTCAGATTTCATGTCCTTTGCCAACCACAATCTGGGACTAGTTGTTGTCCCAGTTACCCTCAGTCTGGTGGTTCTTAACCCTGGCTGCTCTTTGAAATCACTAAGCTGGACTTGTGGCAGAAGGGAGAGTGTTCTTACAAATTCTGATTTATGGGCAGATCATTTGAATCATATTTTGAGGTGAGGTACAGAACTAGTGATTTTTAAAGTATGGTAGGTGATTCTGATGTTCAGTCAGGGCTGAGAAACTTTCATCTACAATCTAGTTGGCTGCAGCTCCTTCTTGAGTAATATCTTTCTTATATTTAACAATACATATGTGAAGGAAGCCAGATGCTGAATTAGCCTGTCCATATCAGTTTCTCCCCTGAAACTCTGAAATTGCCTCTAGGACTCTAGATAGCGGCCTGCTTCTTCCCTTCTCAGCCTGTCCTCCCTGTTCCCAGACCTTTCACCCACTTGTGAGCACTGTAGACTAGGTCAACTCACAGAGGCCAGCACAAGGAGTCCAGACAGTTTTGTGAGCAGAGAGAAATCATGGAGCTTATTATGTCCAAGAGTACCAATCAAGAACAGTCACAAGAGGATGTCAAGAACACCTAGAATTGCGAGATCAATTCGAGGTAAGAGAAAAAATGGCATACAAAGGGCAAACTGAGGTTGAAGATGAAATGAAGATTCAGAATTTGCATCCAGGTAGGGAAAGGGTTGACTGCTCAACATTATTAGTCATTAGGGAAATGCAAAGCAAAGTCACAGTGAGATATCACGTCACATCCTCCGGTTTGACTATTATTTTTACAAATGGAAAATAACTATTGGTGAGGATGTGGAAAATTCGGAACCCTTTTACATTGCCGGTTGCTGAAGGGGCTGAAGTGCAGGCCTTGGAGGGACCTAATACAAGGCCATTACACAGTAAGCAGAAACCATCACTGAAGAGAGCTAGCTTTTACTGAACATGTATCCTGTGCCAGGCTCTGTGGTAAGAGCTTTAAATGGGCATCACTCCTCATGCTTACAAGAACCATGTGACCTGGGGACTAAGGGATTAGCAACCAGATTAGAATGCATTTCTCACTTCTTTTCTTCCCCTTTCAAATCCTGTTAGTTTGTTCAGTTTGGTTGAGATTCTGATCCTTTTAGTTGATTCTGATGAGCATTTGGGTCCTGGGAGAGTATCTACAAATTTTTATTTAAATGTAGACAGAGATCTATGTCTATATCTCTCTATATGCATAACTATATACCTAAGTACATAGAAATGCATATTTTTACATATCTCAGAGGTTAACACAGAGCCTATCATATAACATAAACTTTACTGGTAAAAAAACGTTATATATGAGCATACATACTAATATATTATTCTCAGATATTTAAAAAAATTAGGCTGTTCAGGGAATGTACCCTATTTTACTTTCCAACTAGATTCCCTTCATTAATATTATACACTAGAGGCCCAGTGCATGAAAATTCATGCACTCGGGGGTCTCTCAGCCCAACCTGCATGCTCTCACAATCCGAGACCCCTAGGGTAGGGTCCAGTCCCATTGCAGCATGGCTCTGGTTCCCTGGGCCTATGGGCCAGGGGGGAGGGACCAAGAGGCCAGTCCAATGGCAGCCTGGCTCCGTTCCCACAGCTCTCTCTTCCATCCTCCCCTCCCGCTGCTCTACAGGCGGCCGGGACCCAGGACAGACTCCCACCACAGGCTGCTGGGACCCAGGACTGACTTCCACCGTGCTGTCTGGGACACTAGCCCGGTATTTGGTCGTCTGTCCAGATGTTTCAATTGTGATGGACCCTGGCTCTTTATATATTAGGATAGTTTAGAAGCTAGAACAGCTCTGACTCAGATAGCAACAAAGCACTGACAAATTAACTATAGTGTTGGTGACAAAATATTACGGATTATTAGAGGCACCATATGACAGTGCCCCAAAATCTAATGTGAACTTAAGTTACATGATTCATTCCTATAGGAGATATTGCTCATTCACAGTGGCAAGAATCACCCCAGGTTCTGGGGTTTCTGAATGAGATAGACAAGGTCCCTGCCCTCATGAAGCTCACAGCCTACAATCCTATATAATAAAAGCCTAATATGCAAATCAACTGTACAGAGGAATGACCGGTGGAACAACCAGTCACTATGATGTGCATTGACCACCAGGGGGCAGATGCTCAATGCAGGAGCTGCCCCCAGCCCACAGGCGAGCCAAAGCGGTGCCAGTGAGGTCGCCCCACAAGAGGGAGGTGACTGGCAGCAAAAGCAGGGGGCAGGGCTGGCTGGCAAGCAGGTGCGGTGGGGGGCGGGGCTGGTGAGTGGGTGGTGCCAGGCTGACCAAGACGGGTGCCACAGGGCCCCCCTCCCATCACCCCACCAGTTGCCCCACAGATCAGCCCTGATTGCTGGCCAGGCCTAGGAACCCTACCCATGCACTAACTTTATGCATCGGGCCTCAAGTGTAAACATGAAATAAGTTAGAAAACTTTATAAGCGGATCATTACTATGACTGAAGTAAATGGAGTGATGGCATGAAATGGGTCTGCTGGTAAAGAGGAATCCCTATTTCAGATATAGGAGGCCAGGCAAGGGCTATCTGTGGTGAGGGAAAAGCCACAGAGATGTAATAGATGAGAAGAAGCCAGCGAGGAGAAAGACCTATTGTGTCAGAGACACAGATTGTGAAAGAGGAGATGGGTGGGTGATGTGGGAACAGCATGGAGGCTAAAGGGACCAGCATGGAGGTGAGTGGGAAGGAAAGAGTGAAAAGAGGCTGGAGAATTGGTAGGAATCGTCGTATGGAGCAGTAGTGATCATGGTGAAGAGTTCAGATTTCATTCCACATGTAATGAAAAGTAATCAAAGTATTTTAAGTTGAAACATGACCAGCTCTTATTGACGTAGTTGTTGTTGCCCAAGAAAAGATTTTAAAAAACGATTTGAAAGTAAATTATAGACACAATCAGCCCTTTAACACTAAATACTTCAGTGTGTATTTTCTAAAAAAGAGGGACCTTCTACTATATAATTATAAAAATCAGGAAATTGACACCAATACAGTACTATTAGCTACCAACCATATTTAAATTTCACCATTATCCTAAAAATGTCTTTTACAGAAATGAAAATCCCAGATCATGTGTTATGTCAAATGTATTTTTTAAATACTCCGGATATCAAATGCCATTAGGGAATTACTTGTTTCTTTTTTTCTCTGTAGGCAAAATAATGATACCATGGTTATGTAAGAACACATCCTCATTTAAGCAGTTGTAGTGCCCGTACATCTCTAGGCATGAATTTAGAGCGAAGTCAGGAGCCAGTTTGTGTGATCTTTCCCCCGCAGTATTCAGCTGCTCACATGCAGGCGGAGAAGTCAGCCTGCTGGTTTAAACCAGGGCTGGAGTTTGCAACGTGAATAAGACAAGCGATAAGACCTGGGAATGATATCACAGGACACAGAATCCAAGCTGGGTAAGGCAAGAAGTGAAGATGAAATGGAATTGTGGATACTCCAAAAGTGGGTCAGCAATTGGAGGTCAAGGTTTACCTGGAGAATTGCTGCAAGAGCCAGTCAGCTGGAAGAACTGGAGGTGGGATCGAGGGGGTGGGTACATGAAATCACATTTCAGAAATGGTGAGAACAGTATGGAGTAAGACCCAGATAGTGATGTGCTGAGGGATGGGGGAGAAAAGTTGGCTGAGACAAGGCAGAAGGGTGTAAGAGGTGAGGAACTGTGAGAGGCGGCACCAGGAGTGAGCCAGGCAGCAGTGAGTCAGAGGCTGAAAGGGCATAAACGCGAGGATTTCAAAGAGAGCACCCGTTGTTGGGAATTTTGAAGCAGGAAAGAGAAAATGATTTAGAAATAGCAGTGGGGCATTAGGAGTGAGAGCTTCCTCATTCCCTGGGAAGTGAGAAGGCTAAAAACATTCAAAGAGTTCGCACATGGCAAAAGTACAGGCCGGTGTTTTTAAACCTTTTTTTCCCCCATAAGCACCTGCCTATGGGACCTTTTAAAATACAATGGCTTACATTTATCTGTGTGTGTGTGTGGGGGGGGGGGGGGGACTCATGCCAAGACCTAGACCCCTCCCGGATGCCTGAAACCTCACGTGGCACCAAACTCTCTCTATATAGTACAGACCCTACTTTTTCCCTATAGTAGGTGGCAAAGTGTCACTTGCAAATTAGGCACAGCAAGGGATGAACAGTTACTACTAGTAAGATGAAACAATGATGACAATACAACGTCATAAACGCTATGTAAACGTGGTCCCTCTCTCAGTATCTTGCACTGTACTCACCCTCCTCCCCGCGGCGAGATGATGCAATGCCTCCGGGAGGAGCTGCGTCTGCAGCGCGAGGTGGGACCGCAACACCAGCGCGACATTCTCTTTCCTCCTCCCAGCTTCGCGGCGAGGAGACTGGCGCTCAGCCGCACACAGTAGCGACCTCAGCATGTGATTCTTTTTCTTTCCCTACGAAGTCGAGAACTTGCACCTTTTCACTTAAAGGCAGCACTTCACAACTTCTCTGTGGCCTATCCAAATTCCCAGCATCCCTGCCCTGGGGCTTTGAAGCCGTTATTCAGTAAAATAAGGGCTATCTGAACACAAACATTGCGATGGGCGCAGTTAATCTAACAACGAAGATGGCTACTCCGTGACTAGCAAGCGAGGCGAGCACAGCGGACGCTGCACACGGGTCGATGCACAGCACCTGCGGGAGGGCGGGAGCGGTCATCACGCTACTCAGAACGGCCATTTTTTCCTATTTAATATTTTTAGACCATAGTTGATCTTGGGTAACTGAAACTGCAGAAAACAAAACTACCGATAAAGTGGAGATGGGGGTGGAGGGTCTACTGTATTGTTACCCTAATTGCCCCACCACTATGATGAAATCCTAGCACTAGGTATGGACTGTACACCTGTTTATGTACTATATGTATATCTGTGCTTGACACATGAAAGGAGTAATTTTATTGCCTCCCCCAAGAATTAATTTTTGTCCCTTGGGGGCTATGTGGCCCCACTGAGAGCATGAAGGGACAGACCGAGGCGATTAACATCAAATCCAGATTCAGTGAGGAGGGACTATTCAAAGGGATCATGCAAGGGGAGACGGACTGTTTCCTATTCTAAGCTGACATTCTTAGATAAGAATTGTCCGAGTTGATATTCCTTGGTACTGGGCTTATTCAAACAGAGATGCGTCCAGGTAAACCAGGTGTCACGCGATTGGCTCAGGACATGAACTGAAAGGCCTGTGTGAACCTGGGACATTTGGCTTTAAAAGCATAAGATCCTGAGCCCCAGCCAGTTTGGCTCAACGGATAGAGCCTTGGCCTTTTGACCAAAGGGTCCCAGGCCCTGGTTGGGGCTCACGCAATTGATGTGTTTCTCTCACATCGATGTTTCTCTCTGCGTTCCCTTCCTCTTCCATTCTTCCTAAAAATCAATGGAAAAATATCCTCGAGTGAGGATTAACAACAACAGGAAAAAAAAAGCATAAGACCTTGAGAACAGAACCGTCCACTTTGGAAAATGTCTTGAGCATTACCTTACACATAGACTTCCTCACCAAGTTTAATCTCAAATACGAAACACAGCCCTGCGTTTGAACTTCTTGCTTCTTGTGCCCTGTGAGGTCTGGCTCTGCCCACAGGTTCCAGGGAGGAAGCAGAGAATTCTCATCCAAAGCAGCTAAGGACCCTAAAAACTGAAAGAAAAAAACAGAGCTGAAATGTAAGCAGGTAAACTAGGTCCTAAATTGAAGAGAGGGGTCTCTGTAGGGCTGGGGTGGGCCTGGGAATCTGAGAGAGGGGAGGGGGGAAAAGAGTGAAGGCAACTGAGTTCAGGGCAGGTTGGTGGGGTGAGGAGCTGTGGATACCTTCCAACAACACCTTCTCCCCATAGGAGCCACCTTCTCCCATAGGTGGACTCACAGGGAGTGACTGAAGGTGCACATTCATACTTTCTGATAATCTCTCCCACTCCGTGACCTTGTTCAGCAAACTGGATTTACCCTCCTAGGTCTTAGCTGCCAATTGCCCTGGAAGGAACCAGAGAGTCTAAAGGTTTCCCATTCCAAAGTGCTAGAGTTTTTGGATTCTCTCAAGTCTACCTCATGTCTTTCAGATTCTTATTCTCATAGAATATCAGTTCCTACTGAGTTTTATAAGAAGCCTTGTGAATTCAATAGGATTGACATGCCCCATTCCTCACTTCTTTTGTGAGGTGCTTTGCCATGTGGATTACCCAAATCTTACATAATTGTAGTTTTCTTTTATTTCTCTTGATTGGAGGAATTTTGTGCACTACATAGAATTTGTTTTGCAATTTAATTACATTTGTATATAATGTCAGCAAAAGAGTTAAATACTGAAAAACCCATATTTAATTTTTGTCACTAAGTAAATTTAAATATGTTCTACTTAGCTTCCAAAGAAAGAACTCATAAAGAAAATGCTTCCTATATTCTCATAAAGATACTGAATTTTAATTAAATATGGAATTTGGCTTCATATCATGCATAAAGGGATAAAGCCACATTGTAGAAAATTAAAAGGGCAAGTCAGAAAAAAAAAAAGAAACCTCACTTGAAACACTTAAAATCTTCAGCTCTGAACCAAACAACTGAATAATTTAGAAAACCAATGAACACTTAAAAAAATTAAGAAAATTGTTTTTTAAGAAGTTTGCAGTGTTAATGAACCTATTAAGTGGATTTCATTGATTTTCCCTTGAGTATACACAGAATATTTTAAATCTTATACTTTTTTAACTAGTTAATTCAACAATTGGCTTCCCATTATGTCAGGCTGGTTGCTAAAAATACAAAATTGAGTCCAGCTGGTCTCTGCTCCAGAGACACGTAATCCTATTCTTCTTCAAAAAGAAGCCCTGCGTCAAATGGCTCAGCCACTGGCTGCAGAGGCTGGTTATCTGAGTCCAACTCCAGCTCCACTAGCTATAAAATATTAAATTGGATTTTCACTTATTTGATTTTATTTCTTCATCTGCAAGAAAAGAGTAGCCACAGTATCTAAAAAAAATCTGGCTAAAATATTTAGAATAATATTTAGATGATATTGAGAACAGGTTGTGAGGATCTTTTTGATGTGTAACTTGGTTAGGCGACCGTTCCAGGTTATTGAACTAAACACTAATCTAGGTGTTATGACAAAGTGTTATGTAGAGGTGATTGAAGTCCACAAGCAGTTGACTTTATATAAGAGAGATTATCCGAGATAATCTGCATGGCCTTGATTTGCTCAGATGAAAGGTCTTAAAATCTGGGCCAATGCTTCCCTGAAACAGAAGAAATTGTGCCTGTAGACACCTTCATCTATGCAGGAGAGGTCCAGCCCTTCCTGATAGCCTGCCCTACGGATTAGGACGCTTATCAAAAGAGATAGATACCTCCTTCGTATAAGAGAAAGAGAGAATCACTTACTTCTTTCTCTCTCCATGTGAGCAAAGCAGGAAGAGAGCTCTCACTCAAACACAACCATGCTGGCATCTGACCTTAGATTTCTCAGCCTTCAGACCTGTGACAAGTACATGTTTGTGGTTAAAGCCACCAGGCTGTGATCTTCCTGTTACAGCAGCTGACACTAACAAGACAGCAGCTCTTAAACTCTGGAACTCCCTTCTTGTCCTTCCTGAGGACAAGCTATGCAATTACTTACTCTGTGCCTACTCAGCAGGCTTCCAAGACGTCCTTTTATCTATTGCTCACATTTATTAGAGTTGCTTTCTATTCCTTGCAACTAAACAATCAGCCTACTACTCTGGGATGATTTCCTTGTGCTCTCTCCTCTCCTCATTGCACACGGCCTACCTGAGCATGCCACCCACGCGTGGCTTCAGCCACTCCCCATGTCCTTTCCTCCTTTATATCTTCAGCCTAGAGCTTCTTGTGAGCTCTCTACCTGCACATATAGTTACCTAACTGCTCCTCTCCTCTGGGATTGCTCCCAGAACCCAACATGAATTCATAAACTTTCCCCCCAAATCTGCTGCTCCTCCTTCATTCTCTCAGTGTTTAGCACCATCATCCACTCAGTCACTCAAGTCAAACACATCCTCCACCCTACCCACTCTATATACTAGCAATTGCTGGGTCCTGTCGTTTCCTCTTTGTAGTACTTCTCACATCTACTTCCCTCTCCCCTTTACCCTGTGTCAGGCCCTTGGCATGACTAGTCTCCCAACTTTCATCCATGCTTGTCTCCCATTCCCTCTCCATCTATTTGCCCTAATCCACACAGCTGAGTCTTGTTTCTAAGCAAACTCTGACCAATTATCTCCTCCGTTTAAAATCCTCTCTCCTATGGCCTACGTGAAAAGGCAAACAGCACAGCAAACAAAGCCAAACAAAACCTTCTGATTTTCTAGGGCGACTGTCTATAAAAGGCCCATCTTCGATATCAAAATGGCTGAAGTCTCCAAGTGGCTCTCACTAAGGCCTTTCTTCCTTTCCTGGTTCTCACCTTCCCACTTTACCCCTCGTGATGAAACTAAAAACTCCAGGGGTTATTCAAACCAGGGGTTACCCAATCCTGGGTACATGCAGAATGCAAAGAGAGCAGAGCAGTCAAATCTGTCCACAGGGGCACTTTGGCTCCAAGGCTGTTGCTGCTGTGTGGCCACCAGGTGGCAGTGATTCTCCAGTGGCAGCTGCTGTCTTTGACCTTGGGGAGTGGGCACGAGGTGGGGCTGGGGAGCAGCACACCCTGGGAGGTTGCTGGGAGTTCCACCTTAACTCCTGCTCCTGTGCAGCTGCTACCTTGGGAGGAAAAGATGTTTGGAGATCTGGGTCTTGCCTCTTCCCCTGGAGCCTGCCCTGGCTCACTGAGTTCAGGGATCTCTCTCTCTTCCCTGCTGTCCTGCCTGCTGTGGCCGAGCAACCTGTGCTCAGCAGTTCTACCTAAACCTCTGGTCTTTGCACCCTCCCCAGACACATGTTTACAGTCATCTTGGCTGGGCCCAGGGATCCTACCTCAGTTTCATAAACTCTGAGCTGCATATGAGGGTAAGGAATGTCAGGTGTTGTTGTGGGGGTGGAGGAGCTGTGACTTCAAATTCTGAGTCAGGTGCGTTCAGGGAAATCCTCATTGTCCTCAAAGATTTGAAGAAAAAGATGGTGTTGGCCAGCATTACTATTGGATTTAGGGGCATGGGGCAGGAGCACACAAGCAAACAACAGAGAGGGCAGCCAGTTAACTGCCTGCATGTCAATGTCACTCCTGGAGTATGTGGGATGCTGGAGCAAGAAAGGAGAAAAAAATTGAGATGGTTTAGTCAAAATAGTGGAATGCAAGCGTGGCAGAAGGGCAATGGAGGAAGAAATTGAAGCAGATTGATGTGTGGTTCAAGGAACTGCTGATGGGGAGGGATCCTGTGTTCCAGGTGCACAAGGAGGGCAGAAGGAACTGGGAGGTCTTACCAAGAAGGAAAGGAGACTTGGTAGAAGTTGTCAGATGGGGGAGATGGGAGGATTCTACGGATAAGCAATGGGTGTCGGGGTTGAATTTGAGATGTCATTGGTAGAACAGCTCAAAGTGATGACAAAGTCAAGAGTGTGGCCTTGGGAGTGAATTGCTGAAAATGGCTTGGTGTGGGCTGATGCATGGTACCAAGTGAACCACAGCTACAACTGTGCTCTTCGGAGAGGGGTTCAGATTCTATTGCGCAAATAATAAATTTCTCTCATGCTGTAACTACACATGCACAATAGACTTCACCATTCTCCTTACAGCAGTTAGGCATGCATGAGTGCCTGCTAGCCAAAATCATAGGAAAAACTTACAAATGGTAGAAATATAGAAAAGTTGTGTGTGTGTGTGTGTGTGTGTGTGCAAGCATTACTTGTGTGTGTAGGGGAATGGGATGGGTATTTGTAATATACCTGATACATAAAGAACCCTTTATATGTGCAAGAAAAAAGACAAATCTTTCATAGAAAAATGGACAAAGAACAAAAATGGATAATTCAATAAAAACGAAATGCAAATAAACAATACACATATATTTAAATATAAAGCTTAAGTAGGAATAAAGAAATGCAGTCTAGCAGAGATTTAGAGCACAGTGTTGCTGAGCATGTGGGAAATGTGCAGTCATGAGTCTACCGCTGATGAGACTCAGTTAGGACAGTCTTGGGGGAGGAAAGCTGCCCCAAATTTAGCAGGTTAAAGCAATAAACATTTAGTAGCTCACAAATTCTGTCAGTAAGGAATCTGGGTGCAGTTTAACTGGGTCCTCTAGCTCAGGGACTCTCCCAAGGCTGCAGTTAAGGGGTTGAGTCGGGGCACAGTCACCTGTGCCCAGCCAGGGGGGTCCACTTTCCTGCTGGTAACAGGTGTCTAGTCCTCTCGGACCTGTTGGCCAGCGACATCAGTCTAGCCCACACCCAAGCCCACACATTTGAGGGGATAACAATCAAAAGTGAGTTCTTTGGGGTACATGTTAGAGGCAGCTCACCCAGGTGACCACTTGTTAAATGTGTCAAAGGCATAAAAAAGTGTACATTTAACACGTCAATTCTAATTCTCAGATTTATCCCAAGGAAGTAATTGAATGCATGCACAAAGATAGGAATGCAAGAATGCTTTTTCTAGAATGGCATGTAATAGAATGAAATGGGAACCACCACATGTCAATAATCTTATTGAATTAAATTAGGCTATAGCTACATAACAGAACAGTTCTCAGCAGTTAAAAGATATGAAGATGCATGCAGAGTAATATAGAAGAATGTTATTGAAATACTAGAGGCCTGGTGCACAAAAATTTGTGCACTTGGGGAAGTGCCTCAGCTCAGCCTGTGCCCTCTCACAGTCTGGGACCCCGCAGGAGATGACCACCTGCTAGCGTGCCTGGCCAGCCTGGGTGAGGGGCTGATGGCTGTTTTCAGGCTGCCCACAGCCCCTTCAGGGTTCGGGTCCCTTCGGGTTTGGGGTGCCTGGCTGGAAGCAGGTATCTAGGGTTTATTTATCTTCTATAATTGAAACTTTGTAGCCTTGAGTAGAGCTCAGGGCCTTCAGAGCCCTGGCTTCCTCCATTGCCCAGGGCAACTCCAGCTGCATGGCTACCGCCATCTTAGAGTTAATTTGCATATTTGCTCCTGATTGGTTGGTGGGCGTGGCTTGTGGTGTAACAGAGTGAGGGTCAATTTGCATATTACTCTTTTATTAGATTAGATTACTGAATTTAAAAATCAAATTAAAAATAATGTTTAGAACTTAACCAAGATGGTGGCATAGGTGAACACCAGAATTGCTGCTGGGTACAACTATTTCAAAACCACATCGAAAAGAAAAAACAGGCACCACCAAGACCCCCAGGAAGGCTGGTTGAGTGGAAATTCTATAACTAGAAAGAGACTGAGACGCAGAGGAGGTGCGGAAATAAAGTGCAGAGGTACAGAGGCATGTGCGAAGGGGCTCACGGAAAGGGCTGGCAGCACTTCATACCAGAGGGAGACACAAGCTCCCAGCAGCTCTGAACTCCAGTCCCAGGCAAGTTTCTGGGGACTCAGAATCATATGGGGAAGAGCTGGACTGTCTAGCACCATCTGGCATCGGGAGGAACTCCA
Source organism: Murina feae (assembly GCA_004026665.1). NCBI lineage: Eukaryota > Metazoa > Chordata > Mammalia > Chiroptera > Vespertilionidae > Murina > Murina feae. The sequence continues at coordinate 30,355 of PVJC01005285.1, forward strand.
GAGCGGCTTGAGACCTGGTTCCTCTTAGGGCAGGGCTGAGAATTAGCCATAGCTGGTTGCTCCACCCTGTAGACTCCCCAAGACCCCGCCCCACCCAAGCTGTTTGCAAAGGCTTTTGCATATAAAAGGCTGGGAAGCCCTAGGCAGAAGCTAAAATAGCACCTTCTTGGAGTTCCAGGAGACTGTGTACTCAGTGGTCAGAGTGGGACCACCCAGTCTACAACTCCTCAGACTCATAAGGGACACACTCAGGAGGCAGACTTAGTGGGCACTAAAGCCCCACTGAAGCAAGTCTTGCCCCATAAGGGTGTCTTCAGCATAGAAGTTCTCCCACCATAGACACAGCTGATTAAAGCCACTCCATCAATGCAGGGAAGCAGCCAAAATGCGGAGACAAAGAAACAGATCACAAATGACAGAAATGGAGGAAAGCAAATGACTGGATATAGAGTTCAAAACCATGGTTATAAGGCTTTTCAAGAATATTCTAGAGGCTGCCAATAAATTTAGTGAGACCCTCAAGGGTATGAAAAAGGACCAGCTAGAAATTAAGTATACACTGATTGAAAGAAAGAATAATATACAGTGATCCAACAGCAGATGAGAGGATTGCAAGAATCAAGTAAAGATATGAAATATGAAAAAGCAAAAAACACCCAGCCGGAAAAGCCAAAAGAAAAAAGAATCCAAAAATATGAAGATAGTGTAAGTAGTCTCTGGGACAACTTCAAGCGTACCAACATCAGAATTATAGGGGTGCCAGAAGAAGAGAGAGAGCAAGATATAGAAAACATATTTGAAGAAATAATGACAGAAAACTTCCCCTACCTGGTGAAAGAAATAGACTTACAAGTCCAGGAAGTGCAGAGAACCCCAAAGAAAAGGAATCCAAGGATGACCACACTAAGACACATCATAATTAAAATGTCAAGGGCAAAAGACAAGTAGAGAATCTTAAAAGCAGCAAGAGAAAAGCAGTAAGTTACCTACAAGGGGGCACCCATACGACTGTCAGCTGATTTCTCAACAGAAACTTTGCAGGCCAAAAGGGAGTGGCAAGAAATATTCAAAGTGATGAATAGCAAGAACCTACAGCCAAAATTACTTTACCCAGCAAAGCTATCATTCAGAATTGAAGGTCAGACAAAGAGCTTCACAGACAAGAAAAAGCTAAAAGAGTTCATCACCACCTAACCAGTGTAAGGTCTGGGGGCTGGGCAGACAAGGGACCTTCAAGATTCCACCCACTGAGCCAAACAAATAGCCCAAGGCCAAACTGCTGCTGTGACAAAACCTGCGCAGTAAAAACACCCTCCTTAATGACCATCTGGAATTTCTCAGGATGGCCAAGATGCAGTTGTACAAACTCCCCACTTGAACTCAAATCAACTCTCCCCCCCACCACCATCTACCGCGGGCAGACCTGATTGGCCTAACAGCAGCATAAAGAAGCTTTACCAGGTTTGTGTGTCGGTAACTTCCCTGGCCCGTTTCCCCGGACCAGAGAACCTCACCCGAGGGCAATTAATAAACGCAATCTTTCGCTTTTACCCTGCTTGTCTTGGTCAACTTATTGGTTTGGGGTCAGATTAAACCTTACAACCAGTATTATATAAAATGCTGAAAGGTATCCTTTGAGAAGAGGAAGAAGAAGAAAAAGTAAAGATAAAAATTATGAACAACAAATACATATCTACCAACAAGTGAACCTAAAAATCAAGTGAATAAAAAAAGTCTGATCAACAGAACAAACTGGTGAATAGAATAGAATCAGGGGCATAGAAAGGGAGTGGAATGACAATTCACAGGGGGAAGGGGGTGTTGGGGGTGTGGAAAGAGACTGGACAAAAATCATACCCCTATGGATGAGGACAGTGGAGGGGGGGATAAGGGCAGTGGATGGGGTGAGAACTCGGAGGAGGGGAGCTTTGGGGGGAAAAAGAGAAATAACTGTAATAATATGAACAGTAAAGATTTTTTAAAAATAACCTTTAAATGGGTACTTTTTATAAAGTATTAAATATATATATACTCAGAAAAACATCTGGAATGACAGACTCCAAAATAGTGACATGATTATTTCTTTAAAGTGATGGGAATACACACGTTTTAAATGTTTTTTATTCAGCTTGATATGTATGATTTCCATTTCCTACAATTAAGAAATAATATTTTATAGCAAAATGAGCCAATACATGTAATGAAGAACAAGAAAAGCAACTTTGCTTGCTAATAGTCATACTGCACATTTGGGGTGTGTCTTAGTCAGTTGGGCTGCTATAACAAAAATACCATGGAATGGGTGGCTTAAACAACACATGTTATTTCTCACAGTTCTGAAGGCTGAAAGTCCAAGGTCGAGGTGCAGGCAGATTAGTGTTTGGTGGGAACTTGCTCCCTGGTTCATAGGCAGAGGTCTTCTAGCTGTGTTCTCACAGGGTGGAAGGGGTGAGGGAGCTCTCTGGGGCCTCTTTTGTAAGGACACTAACCTCATTCATAAGGGCTCCACCCTCACAACCAAATCACCTTCCAAAGGCTCCACCTCCAGATACCACCACGTTGCAGGTTAGGCTTCAGCCTACGAATTTTGGGGGAGACACAAACATTCAGTCCATAGTAGACTGTGCTTTCAGCAGCACTGGGAGTCCCCATGTCACCACCAACTCCCACTTTCCCAAGGTTCTGCCCAACTGCCTGAACATGGCAGGATCATTCAAGAACAAAACCCAGGCCATTCTTCCTCTCTCTGAGGAGTATTTCCCACAAGCCTCTTACAGAGCCTGAGCCACAGCAGCGGCTGCAGCATCCCGCTACAGGGAGGGAGGTGGCCATCCTTTGCCAGGTGTAGGTGGACAGCACCACCAAGCGCGTAGCTAACCAGCATGAAAGGCCGCAGTTGGAAATGTGGAACACCACTGCTCCCGAGAGCCTCTCTTGGACTCTGCTGCTTGTGTGATGTCGAGCACTCGTGTCCTGTGAGGATGAGTCAGGGAGTGAGGGAGAGCACTCCGTTTTTTCATTTTTCCCACTCCTTTGGAAATTTAAACACACTATTTTTGTGTTTGGAACACACAGTTCTTGTTATTTATTAACAAATGGGAATTAAAATAAGTTGCACTAAGCTGTGCTGTCAGGTTCTCATTTCGATGAGATTATTTCTACTGGCACCTTTAATCGGGCATGGCTCATGCACTGACAATCATCAATATATGAATTCCCCAGGGAACTGAGAATTTGATCCCTCTCTCTGAAGGGATCATTCACATGTATGCTATGGGTTCATTAAATCAAATACGTGAAATCCACGGCTGCACAGTATTACCCAAATACTTCTCAGAATGCGTTGCCTTTCCTTTATCGGCTGATGTAGTAATTAAATTCATGTGCTATTAAGTAATCCAGACTATTGTTTCATTCCTTTCTAAATGAAAGTCATTCTTTTCTGTTTTGGAAATTAAAACTGGAAAATGCCCATATTTAAGACCAACTGCTTTCAGAACCATTCCCAAGGAGGAGAATTCTGAATATGGTAGTTTGTTGGAAACGTGAACTCATTCCCTGCCAGGCCTTTCTTAAGCTCCAGCCCCAAACCCTTTTATCTGATTCTGAAACTGCCTCAGACATAATTGGGTTTCCTAGGACCTGTTTCTCTCACTGGACACAATTATGAACAAAGGGGAGTGTATGGGGGGAAATGATTAATTTTAATGAGAGAGACCCGGGGAAGTATGAGTGGCTTCCTCCATTGTTTTTGATTTAAGATAATGAATGTTCATGCAGCAAATAGAGCAGAAAGATTACAAACACCTCATCCTAAACAGGGGAGGCACTTTTAGACAATGTAATGAAATCTCCTTCCATGTGTTTGCAACTGGGTTTGTTCAACCACGACAGAATATCCTGGAGCTCTGTGTTTTTAATCTTAGTTTGTACCAAGTTGTACAACACTTGCTCTATTAAAAGTACAAGGAGGATGGGGCCAGTTATTTCTCTCTCTTCAGATTCCGGAGGCAGAATTTTCTTCTATAGGTGTTAGGACCTTTTCCTTCCTCCCTTCCTTCCTCCCTTCCTTCCTTCCTTCCTTCCTTCCTTCCTTCCTTCCTTCCTTCCTTCCTTCTTTCTTTCTTTCTTTCTTTCTTTCTTTCTTTCTTTCTTTCTTTCTTTCTTTCTTTCTTTCTTTCTTTCCACTTTTGTATGAAGACTGTCTTAACTGCACTTTCTTCTGACGTAGAAAAGGACTGTGAGCTCCCTAGGGTGAAGACAATACCATGTTTGCCATTGCTCTCACCATGAACCTTTGCTGAAGTGAATGAAGGAATCACTGGTAAGCCCACCACTGAAATGTAACCACTATCTACGCTGTGCTTGCCATCTTTCCAGTCTCTTATAAGCATGAATATTTACAGTAGTTATGAAAGGCCATTCAAGAGGCACAAACAAACCCTGGCACCTTAGTGGCTCAACATCTTTTCTGGATGAAAGCAAATGCCACAGTGGGCTAGGTGCTCCCCAGGGCAGATCTTCTACATACGGACTCAGGGGCCCAGCAGGCATCCACCCTGCGGCACTATCGCTTCCACACGTGATTTCCACGGCTGCTGCCAAAGAAGAGGAGGAAGATGGGAGAGAAGACCCACTTTTTAACTGTTTTGGCCTAGAAATAGCACACTTCCTCCCTCTCCATTATCTGTGGCCAGCCTGGCTACCTGGTCTCCACCTACCTGTCAGGGAGGCTGGAAGTGTGGTCACTCAGGGATGGACAGCGGGAGCGAGAGTGTCTCTGCCGTGTAATTTCTGTGCCACGCTCCAGCATCTGGCTGTGCCATACTTATTTTCACCAACTCTATATCATTGCACATTGTGGTAATTGTCAGTTTTTGCATGTTTATGAGTATGTTGTGGTTTAAGGGGAAGAAAAATCACACAATTCAAGCACATTTCTGGCTGTTTCAGGATAATTTTTTAGAAATAAATTACCATTCCAAAGGAGGCTTTCTGACTTCACCAATAGTAATTCTCAACTGGGGGGTGATTTAGCCCTGCCCCCAGGGGCATTTGGAAATGGATGGAAACACTTTTGGATGTCACAGTACTGCTAAACACCCTACAATACACAAGACAGTCCCCACAGGGAATCAATTATCCAGCCCAAAATGTCCATATGGCCGAGGTTAAGAAACCTTGTTGTAAGCCACAAACATGTCCCTATATGAAATACACAGGCTTTTGGATGGTATACATATTTTATGCCTCCTCATTGTAGTAGCCCTTAGCATTTTCATGGTACTTTCCTACCTTTCATTTTAAAAGCCAAGGAGAAAGAGAAAGGGGGTAGAAGTGTACTAGTATTTCAAATGTGCACCCTCACATAAAATCTGGTTGACAGATAACTGCTTGCTAGATAACTAGCAGGATGGGATGGAAGTGGAACAGAGAGGAAGACGGAGTGCTTCGGGCCTCTAGTCCATTAGTGACATCTGGAATTCATTGACAATTGCTTTCTGAAACTGCATTTAATTGACCAAAAGCCTCTAGCAACATTTGGATTAGAAATTAATGCTCAAAAAAATCCTTTATGTCTTTTACAGTTTTGTACAACATGTTAGTCTGTCTGAACTTGTTAACAATAAAACTAAAAAATCCAATCATAGCACGGAGGCCTTGGAACTCATTGTCATCTTAGCTTGAATGAAACCCAACCAAAAGTGCCTTTTGTGAAAGACTGCTTATAATTTCAATCCCATGGGGAGAAGTTATATTTCAGAATTTTAGTTTTTTGTACAAATGGATTAGATTTAGTATTTGTTATTGTTTCATTTAATTATCAAAATGTAAGAATATAATAATATTTGGAAGGAACTTGAGTATTTTTTACCTTTACCTTCTTTATATGGCAAGCAATCTTGATTTTCCACACAGAACAGAAGTTTATTCTTTCAAAAATTCTGTTTACAATAAAATTAAGTAAAACAGGATCAGTGGAAGAAATATATTTAATGATAGATGGTACACAGAGGCAGTGAGTATTTGTGAAGTTGGACTTTGAACAGCGTCTGATTTACTGCCCCCACCCATCCCCCTGGAGAGCCATCAGGCTGTGCATACCTTTTGCTAAGGCGGCAGAGAGCACTTCACCTTACTTGGGCTTTGACACTCTGTGCCTAATTGCCCCACACCACACAGATGTCCTCCACATCCCTCTAGGGCCATGGACTCCTGCTACCATCCCCTTCCCCCCACTACTCCCACCCCTCCCCTGCAGCCAGGAAACCCTTCTCACCTTGACACTCCATGTCTGGTCGCCCTCTTTACGGACCCACTGCTCACCTGCTCAGGTTGCCCATCTTCCTCACCCTCCCAACAACCCCCCCACCCCCTGCAATGCTCTGAGGCTTACTTAGCCCCACCTACTGCTGTGCAAATTTTTAATTTTGAAGGCTTTTGCCAAATTGCCAACCACAGAGATTCCGTCAATTTATATCTGCCAGCAATGTAAGAGCACCTGTCTCCCTGGCACCCCTGCAATGAAGTGTGTCATGATGCTTTTAGATCTTTGCTAATTTGACAAGGGAAAAGTGTACTTATCTTATTGTCGCTTAAACAGAAGAAAAATAAAGTACTTCTACAAAACACTTAGAACTCAGTCTCATTGAAGCTCAAATTATGATTCTATTAACAGCCTCCATTTTTTGAATAGTAAACACCAAACTTTGTAAAACAATTATATTTCCTCACTTATGAAATAGCATATTTTCCCCTCTTTGATAACTAAATTGAGTTCCAGAAACATCTTGCTGGTCTCAGATATAATTTAAAGGAATAGCAAATTTCAGTTTCTAACGGGACAAGAAAAATAACACATGAACAGTCTGTTTTGACTAGGACAGTTGTCAAATCAATAATTAATTGTTTGTACTTATGTCGCTTTATCTGGAAAAAAAAAGATTGGGCTTAGAAAGAAAAAGTTACTGCCACATAGTAATTCTAGAAGGGCTAGGTCATTTGGTTGTGTGAACAAGGGCTTGGAGAAAGAACGCCACAGTGTGCCCTGGATCTCAGTGCCGCTCCCAGCCCCCACTGCATGATGGAGGCGGTCTCCACAGAGCATGAGCAGTTCATTAGAAGCAGCCCCGTCCACAGTGAAGCCCCCGGTCCACGAGGCACCTAATGAAGCCTCTGTTCCATTTGCACTTACCCAGTAAGTGGTACTGAAACATCTATTTATATTTCCCTGAAGACGGCTGGATCAGAACAGTCTGTTATCATGACCTGATCACTATTTTCCTCTTCCAGGGGGAGGTGGAGGTAGCCATGTGAATTATAACAGCCTCCAGGAATGAAATGCAATATATTCCAAGGAATTATGCCACTTACATTTACAATGAACAAAATCTTAAGGGGAATAAAAGGAAATCTTTATGATAGCTTAAGTTTTGTTTCATTTCCTAGATTTCAGCAGATTGTTCAAGGCTGTGCATTTTGGGAAGAAAGAGGGCATTTTTCAGTTCCAACCCTGTATCTCAGACTCACCCTATGTGCCAGCAGCTATTCTGGGATTTTATAAAATGTCACTTGGCCCACTCCGTGGGAAGAGGGCGTTCAAAGGGTTAAATTCATGTTGCCAGCTACACTGATGAGGCTGCGATCCATTATCACAGCGACACCTCATTTACCCAGCATTACTGAGTAGCATACGATTTTATGTGTGAATAAATTTGCAGGATAACAGAGCCTTCAGGATAACCAAGGTGCTTTCATTTTAAATAATTTTGCTAATATTTTTTGTCATATTCCAAGGAGTTCTAGTGCTAGGAAGTAGTGTGAAGACTATCCAGTTTAAAATTCTCATTTTTCAAGTGAGAAAGCTAAGGCATAGTGAGGTTAAACTAAGGCATGGTGTCCTGTCTGGACAAACTGGGGCAGGAGAGTCACTATTAACCATCATAAAGCAGGCTACGGCTTCATCCATCATGATGAAAGAAGTAGGGTTAAAGGGGTCACTAAGATTAATTACAGGAGGGGCACTAGGTGGCACAATCAGGATTCAAGGTAGTGAGATGAAGGTAGTGTTGGAGACGGTGGCATTTACTGGGAGAATTTCTGCTCAGCCTTCAAGCCTTTGTTTAAATGCCACCTTCCTGAGTAACGTTTTCTTCCTGTCTAAGGAAGAAAACAGCTATATCCTCCTAGTCCTTTATCTGAAGTCTGTCATAGCACATATCACTTTAGTGTGTAGCCTAAAGGAAAACATATTGCTGAATGAAACATGTGTGTCCTGAGTACACCCAGCATCATCTGATGTGTGGTAGGCGCAAAAGATATATTAGTTGAGTAGTTAAATAAATACATGCATGACTGATAAACAAACAGAAAATGAACACAGACTGTGTCCTGATTTCAGGTTATGTTATGAACAACAGGTATTGTTGAGGATAAGGAAGCTTTCAGGGTGGCCTCTCCCTTTGTGGTCCAGGCTGCTGACCTTTTCCTGGTGCGTTGGATTCGTCTCACCTCTTACTCTCAGCTCAAATTCCCAGAAAACGAGGCTTATTAAACCACTAACGATAATACTTGGGCTAAGCAGCAACTGGATACATTGATTTCCTGGGGAAAAAATTTATTTCTTTATATACTTTTTACCAAATATTTATTGAGGGTCTACCCTGTACCTGGTGCGGTTATAGATTCTATGAATTCAACCAACTTCTCACTCTTGTGGATCTTACATTCTAGTGGGGTCCAGACAATAGACAAATGGATATATAATAGGCTGTATGATTAGGACGAGAAAGATGATGACAAAGCAAGGTAGGGGCCTTGCGAGACAGCCAGGGAAGAATATCTCTCAGAGGAGGTGACTTCTGAGCAGAAACTTATTTTGTCTCTCACATATCAAACCCTCAGCTTTAGGAGTCTAGGCTGATTTGGTCCAGAAGCCATCTTCTGGTTCCCTTGGGTCCTCTTTTCCACAGTCATTTACTGCTTGACTGAGCTCATTTTCAACATAATGGTGATTGCCCAGGCTGGTAGGGCAGCACCCTCTTTCCATTCATTAGTGTAACAGCTACTTGTGCAAGCCCACCACACACTAGGAACTGGCCAGGCCTTGGAGATGCAGGCCACAGCCCTAGGTGAACTCACAGATTAGTGGGGACAGTAAACATGTAAACAAGGCAGTGTAATAAAGTGTGACGGGAACCTTGTAGGTTCATGGGGACAAAAGCCAAAGCAGCTCCTGGCGATTCAGATAAACGCTTAGGGGAGGTTCTACCTGGGCTAAGTTATGAATGAGGAGTAAGTATTTTTCAGAATGAAATGGCATAAGCCGACTAGAGGTCACAGTGAGGGCAAAATTATATGCACTGAGTAGAAATCCTGTTTGAACCTCAGACCTTCTGCTTTCTGTTTGTTTATCACTCATGCATGGGCTGTGAAATGGAACAGAGAAGTCACTCACGCATGGGCTGTGAAATGGAACAGAGAAGTCACAGTAAGAGAAGATAGGAAAACTGACCAGGTGAAGGTCAACTGCATGAAATGGGGGACAAGATGAGACAGGCAGCTGAAGAATTGCTGGTTGACGATGGCTGTAATCTTTCACTGGTTGATGAGGTTCTAGACCAGGATATGGCAAGAGAATGAAACGAACATTCTCGTTATAGAAACATGTCAGTGCCAAGGCGGGCATGATCCAATCTGACGGCCATGAGTCCACAAATGCTCCACGCACAAGGCTTTGTCTTCTTGACTCCTCTTCCTCATATCTCAGCTTCCAAAAGGCAGAATGTCCTGGCTCAGGAGCTTCAGTGTACGTGACATTAACTGGAACTTTTATTAACCAACAAACAACGACCTCCCTCTACCCCATCCATTAGGTGATGAATTTTAAATTGGAAGAGAGGCGTTTCTCAGACCCGTTTCACATCACTGCTTTAATTTCTTGTTTGTCAATTTGTGTAGATTTCCAATACTGCAGAAAGGGATGGCTCTTAGGCAAAGGAATACAGGGATTCCTGTAATTACCTCTAGGCTTTTCCATGACTGTTTTGCAGCGACACATAATGAACTAATTTGCCTTACCTACATAATGGAAATTTAAAATTCTAAGTATTGCTGCTGAATTCTCTGTCCTCTGGCTACCCACCACACACACACACACACACACACACACACACACACACACACATTTATCTGAAAGGCAGCTATGTCTAAGGTAAAAATTTTATGTCAGAACAAAAAAAAAATGCAATTTAAGATACTCTGGAATTATTTCAGAAGCAGTAGATCCTTGAATGAATTTAGCACCAATCAAATAATTCAATAAGGTAAATTAAGGAAGCCAGCAAATGTTAATTTATTGGTTTTATTGACTACATTTTGAAATTAAATGCGTAAAAGCTCTTAGAGGACATGTTAGAGTTTCTTCCTGAGGGAAGTCACATGACTTTCTCTACTTCCTACAAATGTTCCTTTTTATAATCAAAAAGCCACTTGTTTGCTCTTAATAGCAAAGAGCACTCTCCATCATCCAAATGGCCACCTGCGCAAGCCCAGGATTTAATAAGGACTAAAATGCTGTATTAACCAGTGATAATGTAAGGGTCTTCATGAGGCTGACAGAATTAGATTGTGTCAGAAAACCCATCACTGGATGTCAATTTCTCAAATGGATTAGATTGGATTGAGACTATAATCCGGCCTCCCCCTATTCTGGAAAAAATTAAATTATTCCAATATTTCCTATGATAAAGTTTCCTAAATATATCCTTGAAAAAAAATGAAGCACTTGCTAACTGCCATGAACAGCCATCAGCCAAAATTCTTCATCCAGCTTTTTACTGCCTTAGATCCACTCCATATGCTGCTGAAAGAACAAACTCCTTCCCAGATGTCAGGGGCAGGCCCTGGAATGGGGTGTTTGAAAGTCACCTGAGATGTGAGGGACCTGCCCTTCATTCTCATTGCTCAGCTTCTGGCATTTTCCTTTCAAGCCTAAGAAAACATGCTTGCCCTGAGGCTGCCAACAGATGTAGGAAGAATGGAGTGGGAACAGGGGCCTTCTTGCCGCCCACTGGTCCTCAGGTTTTATTGTGTATCATCACCACCTTCAGGGCCCCACACCCAGAGTTGTGATTCATGTACCAGAGTGAGGCCTGAGAATGTCCATGTCTAACGAATTTGCTGGTGAAGCTGGTGATGCTGCTCTGGGAGCAACTTGGGAGCAACGGCCTGACCGCCTCCTTTCAGTTCTGTCCGGAGGAGGCTGGGGGCCAGGTGGGCACTGCTCTCTGGTTTCTGTTTCTCTGTGCCCTCCGGATTCACTTCTTCTAATTCTTACTTCTCACTGGCTGATTTCCTCACCATCCCCAGGCCTCAGCACGGGCTTTGCCAACTCTAGGGCTTGGCTTCATCTTGTCCCTTGTAGGAACTCCCTTCCTTCTCTTTTTGTCTCTTCGTCTTCCTCCCGTCTCTAAGGCTCATATCAAATCTTGACTGCTCTCACCCGCTCCAGGGCTCCCTCTCCTCTTCTTCTTTTTAATCTTCTCGATTTTGTGAACTGTAGCAAGTCTTACTTGTTTTCAGACTGACTCACAGGTTTTAAACTCTTCAGTAGACTGTAAGCTGCTCCCAGGCAGGGGCTATTCCCAGCTGCAGGTGTAATGACATTTATGTACTGAGTGTTCACCATGTGAATGGCATTGTGCAAAGCATTTAACTTGTATTAACCCATGATGTACTAAGATTGTCTCTCCTTCACAGTAGGGGAACTGGAGTGCAGAGAGAGTGCATAACCTGTTTAAAGTCACGCACACACACACACATCTGTGCACATGCCTAGCCAGTGTGGTTCAGTGGTTGAACATCAGCCCATGAAGCAAGAGGTCACTGGTTCCACTCCTGGTCAGGACACATGCCCAGGCTGCAGGTTCAGTCCCTAGTAGAGGCTGTGCAGGAGGCAGCCAATTGATGGTGTTCCTCTCTCACCGATGTTTCTATGTCTCGCTCCTCCTTTCTTTCTCTAAAATCAACAAAAAAAACATATTTATTAAAAATAAAGCCCTAGCTGATTTGGCTCAGTGGATAATGAGTCAGCCTGCACACTGAAGGGTCCCGGGTTTGATTCCAGTCAAGGGCACATGCCCAGTTTGCAGGCTTGATCCCCAGTTGAGGGCGTGCAGGAAGCAGCCGATCAATGATTCTCTCTCATCTTTGATGTTTCTATCTCTCATTCTACCTTCCTCTCTAAAATCAATAAAAATAGATTTAAAATAATAATTAAATAGATGAAGTCACACACACACACACACACATATATAGTAGTACTTGGTGAGGCCAGGATTCCAGCCCTGGCCACATCACTACCCAGTCTGTTGGGAAGGGGCCATAGGCATCTCTTGAGAAGCACTCAGAGGCCAGCACCGGGCACAGAGCATCAGGAGCACTCTGGAGGCAGCCATGGTGATCCCAGAGGGTGGGGCTGCTTCCCAAGGGATTGCAGAGGCAGCTACACAAACCACAGCCTGGCTTTTCTTGTAATCATGTTATTTCCTTCAGTGTCTTCTGCATTGTTTTGAGATGATGCTCATAGATTAGGTTTGCAGAGTTGCTTTACAAAAAACTCAATTACCTTTGCACTTACTTTACCTTCTATTATTCTTTTCATATGTTTGAATGGGTGGGATAGATTTCTGAGGCATTCCATACTCTCCAAATAATCTTTACACTATAAGATTTGCCACTCATGCCCTAACCGGTTTGGCTCAGTGGATAGAGTGTTGGCCTGTGGACTGAAAGGTCCCAGGTTCGATTCCAGTCAAGGGCATGTACCTTGGTTACGGGCACATCCCCAGTGGGAGGTGTGCTGGAGGCAGCTGATTGATGTTTCCCTCTCATTGATGTTTCTAACTCTCTATCCCTCTCTCTTCCTCCCTGTAAAAACTCAATAAAATATATTTTAAAAAAAGATTTTCCACTCATTTGGCCCCATAATAACCCTGGAATTAGCACAGCAGGGCATGTAACATATATCAATAACCAAATGTGAAAATAAAATATAATTCAGAGATACATACTTATGACCATTTTCATCACTATATCTTTAAAAACCAAGCTAATAATGGGAATATAAAAAATTGATTATCACTATAAAAATGATTTGATTTGCAAACTCTACAATAGAGCAGCCATTGTATTGCTGTTCTTCTGCTCAAAAACAATTTGGGGTGATCAAATTTCTTAATTACCCCCAAAATGAACATGTTTATCAGTGTACTGAGAACCTAGAATATTATTTAGATAGGGTAGCCTCTTTTACTATAAGAATGCCTAACATTTGTGGTTTCAAAAAATGACATACTGATTTATCATGCATCAAGATTCTAAATATACTGTGTGGTCATGCTTGTCAACATGTTAATTTTTCCTAACAGGGAATCTACTTGCCTAACTCAGACTTCCGCCCCTAAACACTAAATATGCTTTTATGTACTCCTGTTTCATCTACTTAAAAGATAAAATAATAATAATCATCTCACCAGCAGAAAGCACTTAAAAGCCCAAAGAACGCATCTCAGTCCATATCACCTTGCTGCCAGCGTGAGCAAAAACATGCTGAAAAAAATGGGCTTTGTGGAGGGATGTTGGGCACTACTGGCCGAGAAGACTGACTCAGCTCCACGGGGATGCCAGTGTGGGCTATATTCAGAGCTTAGTGCCTCTCAGGAAGGAGGGGCCTAAAGACAGGCCTGAGCCTCAATCCCAGGAGGTGTTTTACCCCTCTTCCCCCATCCTCCCCTCCCAGTCTTCCCAGAGGGCAACAGAGAAATCACACTGGCCGCAGCAATACAAACAGGATGGAAGGCACTGATGTGGGCAGAAGTCTTGCTCAAAGACGCAGTGAGGCACGTGCTGCAAACACTCAACTGGGAACCCGAGCCCCAGGTCTGAGGAGACTCAGCAGCTGGGCACTCAAGCCTGTTGCCTGCAGGAGGACTTTTTTTGGTCATTGACTACGTTGAGTATTGTTACCAATCTCTAAGCCCATCACCATCCACATACACATATATAGATGGTCCTTTTTAAATTTCTATGCTAATTGTGAGAGGAATAGGGATAACAATGAATAATTAACCTCTAACTTCATTCCCTTTAACAGTCTTCCTGTCCACTCCACACCCAACTATTTTTACTAGAGCTCCCAGAGAGTCGTAGCTAACCTTGAGGATGTCCCAGCTCCGCTTCTCTGGGCCTCCGCCTTCCCACTGTTTCTGTGTGTTTTTGCTGCAGGAAATGCAAAAACTAGGAAGTTCCCAGAACCTCTGCATTGAAGGGATGGCAGATTTCTCTCTGGAGGGCTCTGGGAAGCTGGGTCCTCCTCCACTGGGCCTCTGTCTTAACCAAAGCATCAGGCTTCCCCTGAGACACTGTAATCTTTGGTACCAAATACAAGGGCTATTTTTCTTGCTGCATTTAGCTTCCAGTTAATTAGCTGCTCTCTCTGCCTTCAACCCAGGCCCATGGAGAAAACCATGGGCTCCAACTGTGACGATCATTAGGAGCATCTGCGTAGGTGCGGCTGCGCAGATAAGCTTAGAAGCACGGTGGCTGTCCTCCCTGCCATGTCTTCCTTCTTCAATCAAGAGGAGGACATTTGCTGATCTCTTGGTTGAAAGTATTTCTGACGTTGCACTGTGTGCTTGAAGCTGCTGCGAGCAAATGTGCGGCTTTTGCCTGAATTGGATGGGTTTTCGGAGCTGCAGATTCCAGAAAGCTGCCGGAGGGCGCAGGCTTCTAAAGAAAGGTGCCGCGAGACTGGCGCCACTGTCACGGCTGCAACGTCACACCCCAGGTGCCTGAGTGGATTTTGAGCAAGAGATAATTTATGGGGGGAAGCCTCCATCTCTGTGTAGCAGACACTTCACCAATTAACTGAATATCAAACGCTTTTAGCCAGAGTGATCTTGTGCTTGGTATAAAGACAGGTGCTTTACAATTGCTTTTTGCTTTTGTTTTTATTGTTTTCTTTTGCTCTACAGGAGGAGTTTCTGAGGGGTCTGTTGACGGCTTGGCTTCACTGTGATACATAAACCGTCCCCTCACTTCTCTATGTCTCAGAGGAAAACCCGGAACCTCAATCCACAAAAGCTCTTTCTACACATGCTTCCAGGTTAGACCCCATGGGATGTCCCAGGAGGGAAGAAGGAGAGCTCGCAGGCAGCCACTCAGATCCTTGGGGTCTGGGGTGGGGGGGTCCTCCTGAGAAACACCCACCAGGGGGCAGCTTCATCACCTCAGCAGCCACAATTTACTCAGATCTCTGCACTCTCAGATGTCCCTGAAACAACCTGCCGGCCTGTCCTCACCCAGCCCTGTAAGAGTCCTGTAAGCTTCACTTTGTTGACCAACTCTAATTGCAAAACCCAGAAGAGCTTTTGTTTTTCTGATTGAACGCTGACTGACACGGGGGCAAAGGATTCCTTTTCTCATGACCCTCTTTCCTTATAATACAAATGGGTAAGGATATTAGTGACAAGTATTTTCTTGAATGCGCATAACTGACATTGCAGGATCTTTTTAGAAATGTTTTCATTTTTAAAATATGTTTTTATTGATTTCAGAGAGAAAAAGGGAGAGGGAGAGACAGAAAACCAGATCAGCTGCCTCCTGCACACCCCCTACTGGGGATCGAGCCTGCAACCTGGGCATGTGCCCTGACAGAGAACTGACTGGCAACCCCCTGATGACGCTCAACCAACTGAGCAACACCAGCCAGGCCATTACAGTGTCTTAAATACTGGGGACAGATATCAAAGATTAAGTTCCCACCTTCCTATAGTTCCACATAAACTAGAGACATAATAATGGCCATACATACAGTATGAGGACGTACTAGGAAACACAGTACTAGAAATGTGTTTCAAGGCAAGATTCTACCAGGGAATCTGTTGGAAACAGGTAAACCATGCCTGCTCCTTTCTTTCCACAGTTTGCCATCAGGATGTTCTGCGGATGGCCTTTCCAGATGCGTGGTGCTACCTGTGCCGCCTTCCTGAGCTGCTCTGACCTGCCCTCCTGCCAGAGGCAGTGCCTACACTGTCGCTCTCAGCCTGGGGCACAGGAGGAGGGAGGCCTGTGAAGAGCGATGCAGTGTTTAATTTTCTGTTGCTTCCTACACCTTCACAGGGGATTCCTGGGAAGAACTTGAGTGTGAAAATAATGGCCATGAGTAGTCTTATTAAAAGGGGCATCTGTCAGAAAGACCTGAGTTTCAAGGGACAGAAAACACTGGCTCAAAGTGACCTAAACGGGGAGTGGAACATGGGCACGATCAGAGCTTGGAGATGTCATCTGCCTAGGTGCCTGCCCTTCTGCTCTGCTGCCTGGCATCAGTTCTGCTTTAAGCTCTTCTCCTTGGGGAGCAAGGTGGTCAGAGCATTTCCAAATGAACAACCAGAAACAAAGCAATGTTGAGTGGTGAAAACGGGCATAGCTTTTGGTGTTTGTTTTCTTAGAAACAAGGACAACTTTCCCCAAAGTCCCTCCAGCCCTCCACCCCTCTACATGTCTCACTGGCCAGAAATGGGTAACAAGCCCCCCAAACCTATCACTAGAAAGAGAATGGGACTAAACTAATTGGTTTAGTTCAGTCAGGATTCCAACCTGGACCTGGGGAATACTGGAGTGGGATGGCCTGATACTGGGGCTTGGCGATCTATATAAATAAAAATGTAAATGCTCGTTTGTTCAAAATCTCAAATCTCTGAAATTTCTTCACTGATTGCTTTGAAATTTTGACACAACATTGCATTAGAATACGTGCGTGTTTTTCACACCTGTGACAGCTAAAAAGATGCTTTTTTTCTCTCTCAAAAAAACAGGTAAAAACATGCTTTTTTGAAAAACAGCGCCATCTGTTGGACGTAAAAGCAACACATGCTATGAACTTAATATTATTCAGTCTAACATTCAAAGCCAGGCAGTCACATACAAGTCCGTTGACACTGTTGCAGAAGCAGATGAAGCTGTTAATTATCCAACAGAATTTTGGAATTCACTCGATCTGCCAGGGATGTCATCACATGTACTGCAATTGAAAATCGGTGTGCCAATTATGTTGCAAAATATCAACCAGCTTGGGGCTGGGCCTCAGGCCAGGGCTGGGCTGGAGTTTGGGGCACAGGCGGCCACTGCAGTCCTCCCCATTCTGGCAGCCTAGGGCTCTTGAGGAGTGTGGTGGGCGAGGGTAGGGGAGCTTCCTCGGCTCCTTTTTCCCCTGGCTTTTGGGCAGCTCGGCAAAGGCCCCTGCCAGCAGGAGTCAGGAGCACAGGGCACGGGCTGCCTGTGAGGAACAAGGGTGCAGGCCAGCACTGGGGGCCCGGGATGCAGAGGCACACGAGACCAGACCAGCCAGGAAGGGCAGGGGCAGCGGCGTGCCAGGGGCAGCCGCCCGGGAGGGCGCATTGTATACCCACAAGCATTGTGCAATTAAATATATTAGAAACTTGTGCTTTCTCCTTTCTTTCTTTTCTATTTAACCAGACTGAGCCATAGCAACGTGTGGCCAGGTATAGCTAGTAAGAAATAAAGAGAGGACTTATGTTGGCTGTTCAAGAGGGTAACTGCTTATTGTGAAAGGAGGCCAGGAGGGCCCCTAAGACTTACCAAGAGTCCATGTTGTTCATGACAACTACAGACCCCTGGGCAGTTTCTGTAGGACTCACACGTTCACTCACACCCTCACCTGTGCTTGGATTCCATTGTACTCCATGTAAATGTGTGATCCACTATTTCAGAACTCTACTTTTAAGCTGAGTTTAATGAGAAAAATACTTTACCATGACAAAATTATGGTCAGAGAGAAGCTCAACATTGCCCTGAGGTCACAGAAGAAGCCCTCTATAGTCAGGAATCTCTGCAATCCCACACCTGTCTCCCAGTCCAGGTCCCCATCCTGGAATGATGAGGATGAGTGGATGTGATTGGCGTCCCCATCACCAGACCATTTTTTCTTGAACATTTGAGAGCAAGGCAGGGGCTAGGTTTTCATTATGATTGTGCTTAGAGTAAACTGAGCCACATGGGTGGCAACATTGTAGATTTCAGGGTAGAAGGACAAGCAAAGATTGTCCCCACAATTAATAATACTCAGACAGAGGCCTCTCCGTAGAATAACTCAGGCCAGACAGGGCAGACCTGGCAGAGAGCTGGCCCAGTTTACTAGATGTTACTAGGTTTTTTGCAAAAGCAACAGTTCCATAGTTAATTGTGTTAGGAAATCCTGGTTAAGGAAGGTTAAACAGGCTTATCTATAACTCTTTGGAGCCTTTGATATGGTGCCATAAATTGTGGCTCTCCAAAAAGAGGCATTTTACTTTGTGTCGTGCCAACATATTTGACCACAATACAAACTGGAATATGGTGAGACTGACATGCAAAAGCCACTCTGCCCAGGTCCTTTATGTTACAGCTAAGTAAACTGAATACCTGTTACCTGAGGGGACTTGTCCAAAGTCACCTTGTTAGCCAGGAACCCGCAGGAAAGAGAATAATCAAAGGAGTTTAAACACACACACACACACACACACACACACACACACACAAAAGCAAAGTAATGAATCGAATGTGGGCAGGATTAGGGAAGCCAACAAAGTATGGTGAGACACCCGGGACAAACAGTTGCAAGACATCATTACCACCCCTACTCTGAAGAAAAAAGAGAAGGGACTTTATTATGGGAGCCCACTAAGAGCTGGGGCCTTAGAAGAAGGGCTGCCTACAGAACTACCATGCAGCGGAAAAGAAGGGGATGGATGCATCATCTTAACCCTTCTCCCCTCCTCTCCTCACACTCCCATTGGGGCTTCCAGTTGCCCAAGCTCAGCTAGAAGCCAGAGAGCTGGAGCCCATGATGCAGTCTATAGAACTCAACTTCCAGGGCACAGAATTGAGCAAGGATGGGCCAGTGATGTATCCATGGAGCAAGTAAGAAATAGCCAGCACAGTCACATAGGTGGTTGTTCTCTGCATTCTTTAAAGTGTTTACCTCATGTATTTCATAAATTTATTTGGTTGGTTTGCTTAATATAGTTTAACGCAACATGATATGTCAATTATAACTCAAGAAAGCTGAAAATTTTTAATGCAATGCAAAATAGAGTGAAGATAAAAAATCCTATATAATAACACCCTAATATGCAAATTGACTGAAAGGTAGACTGACCAGTCGCTGTGACGTGCACTGACCAATGCAGGAGCTGCCCCCTGATGGTCAGTGCACTTGCACAGGGGGAGCACTGCTCAACCAGAAGCTGAGCTCATGGCTGTTGAGCACAGCGGCTGTAGCGGGAGCCTCTCCCACCTCTGTGGCAGCACTAAGGACCTCTTGCAGAATGTCAGACTGCCAGGGAATAGGCCTAAGCTGGCAGACATCCCCCGAGGAGTCCCAGATTGCAAGAGGGTGCAGGCTGGGGTGAGGGACACCTCTCCTCCCCCCCCATCACCCCCTCCCCCAGTGCACAAATGTCATGCATCAGGCCTCTAGTAAATATATAAAACAGTGATTCTCAAAGTGTAGTCTGGGGATCTCTGGGGGTCCACAAGAATCTTTGCAATCTGCAAGGTCAGTTTATACCAGTACTATGATGTTCTTTAGCTTCTTACTTTCAGTCTTCTTATGAGTAAACAGTAGGGTTTTCCAGAGCCTTCATGCTGAGTGATGATGTCATTGTTCTGATGGCTAATGAAAAGTGTATATTCTCATGTTCAAATATTGTTAGTTTTCATTTCAAATACAGGATGTGAAAAACATTACCCACACAAACAAAATTTCTTTGGTAACCTCAATATTTTTTGATACAAAGAGGTCCTGAGAATGAAATGTTAGAGAAGTACTGATGTGAAGGTAGCAGAGGGACCAGATGTGTCCAGGTACTTAAAAAAGGAACACATGGCTGCTCTTAGGTTAGCTGGCATGGAAGCCTATAGGAAACATAAGGGTGACATATAAATCATCTCTAGAACCTGGGCTGTGACATGGGTACATTTTCTAGCAACGATATACAAGAAGGCCTTGTGTGTAGTTTATGTGTAAATATTTGTCTGTGGCAATAATGATGTAAGGGATAGTTGGCAACAAAAACCACACAATATCTTTATTGCAAGGGTGGTTATTAGTTTTTTATTGCTGCACAATAAATTACCTCACACACAGCAGCCTAAACAACACCTATTTATTATCTCACACTCTCTGTGGGTCAGGAATGTGGGCATGGTGGAACTGGGTTCCCTCCTCAGGACCTCACAGGGCTGGAATCCAGGTGTTGACTGAGCTTCTTTTCCCTCTGGACATTCAAATAAGGGAAAACCCAGTTCTAAGCTCCTTCAGATGGTTAGCAGAATTCATTTCCTTGTGGCTATAGAATTCATGGCAGCTTGTTTCTTCAAAGCAAGCAATGGAGAGAAGACACTCTCTGCTACTTCAACTCTCTAACTTGAGGGAAGGCTTGGAGCCCCTTTTAAAGGGCTTGCCTGATTAGGCCAGGCCCACCTAGGTAAAGTCCCTTTTGTTTAACTTAAAGTGAACTCCTTAGTGACTGTAAATATACCTGCTGAATCCCTTCACCTTTGCCCTATAAAATGATATAATCACAGGAATGATATACCACACCTTTGGTATATTCTATTTGGTATAAGCCAATCACAGCTTCCACCCACACTCATGGCAAAGGAATCAAGGGCAGGACTCATTCAAGGTCACCCTATGACATGTCTACCAAAGGTGGGGGACAGATTCAACTATAATACGAGGGGTTTTAAAACAAAGACACTGAGGAGTTAGTCCAAGAGCTTAACAACCCCCGAGCAAGACCTTGGAAAGAATATCCTTTTCAGCAAGATCCCACATGTGTGAACAGCAGTCCAGACTTTCAATCAAAATACTGGGGTGGAAATTCCAAAACATAGAAAAATAGAAGCATCACTTCCCTAGGCAAATGAATCAGTAACAAAGAAGATGATGTAAGAGATAATGACCCAGAATCAAAATAAAGCCACACCATTATCCCACAGTTCTACTAGTCGGGTTGATGGATTTGACATCTGTAGTCCAATCATCATTGGCCAACCCAAACCATACTGTATGAGCAACTGGAATAAGAATCACTATCTTGAAGGGCACAGGAATGTGTATAGGTTTTTAAATTTCCAATACATGTCTTTGAATCTGTTAGTCTGTATTTTGGTAATTTTCTAGACTCTTTTCCTGAAAAACTGTTGAGAGAAAAGCTAATAGGATTTTTAAAGGAATATCCTACAGATGACATGAACTATCAAATGAATTTTTTAGAAATAACTAGCCTGTAACTTGGGGGTGGTAAAGAATTGCTCTCTGTAATGATAAGTGGATGGGGCCATCCTTTGTGCCCATGACGCAGAAACAAAACTTATAGAATTAATCGGGGTCGCTAACTCATCAAGAAGAGAAAGGTTACCATTTGGGAATATATACTCTGAGTCTCCCTATCGTCTGTACAGTCTGCTCTGAAAAGTTGGCTGAAGATGATGAGGAGGAAGAAGACGAGATCCTCTGAAAAGATCAAAATCCTAAATCTCAACAGCTGTCTGCTAAAATGTTGTTACTAATCAAGGCGGTTTGAGACTAGACACAGGATCAGCCTCCAGGTGGGTAAGGGTAGGAGAGAGCAGTAGGAGAGGGTGCTGCCAGGTCACGGGTCCCTCAGAAGGAAGACAGAGGCCCGCAGAGGCTGACTTCACCCACTGTTCATATTTCCCAGGGTGACTGCTCTTTTTGTCTTTCTAACTATTTTGCTGATGGCAAAAAATGGATATTTTCCCAGCAATCTTCAGGAAGTAGCACACGAAAAGTTCCATCCTTGATTTTCATTACATCCTGTAATTTAAATCAGTCTGGATGCATTTGTAGTCTTCTCTTCATCCTCCTCTGCTTTCTCTGGTATTGCTTAAATGCAATTGGGCAAATCAGTTCACAGGTACTTAACAAATATTAAAAGGGCCATTTATTAACAAACTCAGTTATAAGATGAAACTAAACGCTGGTAAAAATTTGAAGACCTATAATAAAATGTATTAATCATAACAGTCATTATTCAGAATCTGAATCCCATATCTTGAAAGAGATTTATACTAATTGATTGGCCATTTTAATATTAATAAATGTATAAAATGCAATAATAAGTGGGATATGGTACAATTTTTTTTCAAAAAAAATCAAAACTGTTTTTCTACTACTATATAGAGTTGAAGATAATCCGGTCATGCTTCTCTCAGTCCCACATGCTTTATTTGCCTCCTATCAAAAGTTCCTAAAGACTACTATCGAAAATTGGTTATATTCATGACTTTTGTTTTTGCTCTTCCTTCAGTTAAATATGTTTTTCAAAATAGCAACCATGGGGCTAAAGGTAGGTAAATCAGTTATAAGACAGGAACAGTAATTACATTATTGTGCTGCAACCCCTCGAGCTGTAATTTGAAAGGATGAAAGCTTAATTTTTTCTATCAACAAAGTCAATTTCATCCAAGCTGTTCTTCAGAGTGCCACATGCATTTAAAAATTACATGTTTAAACGAATCAGGAGAAAATGGAATTTAAGCCCCTCATCACAATAACGTAGATGGGCTGTAAATTGATGGGTATTTTCACTGTAGAAAACGAAATCTATTCAGAACGTGTCCAGAAGACACCATGCAAATAGAGCCCTCTAGATGTGAAACACTCACGGGGGGGGAGCCTAAGGCAGAAAGATCTCCAATACGTCAGAGTAAATAACATCTGAACTGTCCTCACCGTGGTTTATCTGAGCAACCTAGCCAGGAGAGAATGTTCACATTAATTTGTACGCTTAACGCTGCCTCAAAGGAACAGGCACTTAGGGCAATTAAGCCAGACGTGGAAAAACAGCTCAGCATTGAAAGCCGACAGCGGGACCTGGCCGATGTCTGTAATGAGTGGCTGAGGGTTTTAATGGGCAGAGGCTTGGAGACTAATGGAAAATTAATGTAAAACAGATGACTTCCCTCCGAGATGACGGTCTTTTGAAAGGCGCGTCACCTGCTGCTCAAACAAATGCAGCTAAAGTGAAATGACAAAAGGAACGTGGTTTTATTTAGCTGGGTGGAGTGAGGATGTGTCCCCGCTTTCTCCTTGGATATTTTCAGAAAACCAGGTCAGGAATTTAACAGTTCCCTGAAGCTGGGGGTGCCATTCCCCGCCCACCGTCTGGGTGCCAGAGATGGCTGGCTGGCTGGCTGGCTGGCTGGCTCTTTAGCCGTATTCCCACAGAGCTGCCCTGGAGACTGCCCTTGTTTTGCAGGGCACATTACAGTGCTACAGCCCAGCCTTTAAAATGCTCATGAACCACCCCAACACAAGAAGTACAGTGAATACATATTGAAGCACATTTTAGACATTTTAGAACACGATTTCTTCTCAGCTCAGCCCTTTTCATCATGCTCCCTCAAGTCAGGTAGCACAGCCCTTCAAGGCTGAGCTTTATAGCCACAGCCAGGCTGTTTCTGATCATCCATGGGTACTAAAGTCATGTACTTACATCAGTTGTTTGGAAAGAGAAATCAATTTTCTATAGAAATATATTTTAATGATGTTTACATTTCCATGTGATCCCCCCGGTCCATTTAACCCAGAATACGGCTTAATACACATTACCTGTTCCCTAGGTCCTGGGGAGAAGACAAGGATGGTTTTTTTCCTTTCTTAGTAGGAAATGGGATTGGCCTGAGCCATGATTTTGAGATACAAGCTAATCCTTGACAATTTTCCACCTTGTAACTTCCCTGTGCTTACCCTTCAGTAGATCTGTATCTTTATGTCATTTACGTCACTAGCCATTGCACCCTAATCCCTATTCCAAATGCACCTGTTTTAGTAATTCTTCACTCATTTTCCTCTAATTTTTCTTTCATTTGCTCAGAATAATACATCTCAACTAGAAAATGGAGGAAAGCAACCTGTGTGGGCTCATTTACATCTTGAGGTGAAGGCCTACACACTCTCAGAAGTCTTTGCATGTTAAAAAAAAGGAAACCAGCTGGTTTGGCTCAGGGGATAGAGTGTCAGCTAGTGGACTGAAGGGTTCCAGGTTCAATTCCAGTCAAGGGCACATGCCTGGGTTGCGGACTTGGGAGGATGTGCAAGAAGCAGCCAATCAGTGATTCTCTCTCATTATTGATGTTTCTATCTCTCTCTCTCCCTCTTCCCTTCTTCTCTAAAAATATTTTTTAAAAACAGGAAACCAAACTGCTTCTAATATCACACACATCTCTAATTGGCAGGATTTCTGTGATAAAGGTCAAGTGAAAATTTCGAGTACTTTAGCAATTCCATGTCTAAGTTTCTAACTTATAAGTACCTACATATGCAGGAGAAATGTGCATGGATGTTTATAATAGCGGTGGAAAATAAAAATAAGTCAAAAGGAACATGCTAATATGTAGTGTTTTCAGATGGTGTGATTTTATGCAGGGATTGTGTGTGTACATTAGGAAAGTAGAGATGGTCACCCTTTCCTCACATCCCCACTGGATTTCAGCCCCAGCATGTTGGACAGGGCAAGACTGCACAGAAGCCCTGCCCCTCCCTTCCAAGTAAAGCAGAGCTGTGGCAGGGGCAAGACTAGAGCGAGGCCTCAAATGTGACTTATGCATTTGAAGTCAGAACTGTGTACAGTGAGTAGTGTTTATTCAAAGTTGGGTAGGCAAGACATATCTGATTTTCTTCTAATCAAATTACAACTGACTGTCATCTTCTATGCCACTGAATTGGCAAGAAATGCAGTCATGTGTCCTCTCTTCCTCCTCTCGGGGTTACATAAAAGGCTTATTTCGTGCCCAGAAAACAAGCAAGTCTCTCAGTGTGTCACAGATGCTTCCAGTCATCACTGTCCAAAGTTCGTCCGAGAAATGGGCTCACCTGGGCCAAGTAGCTTCCCTTCAAGCCCCAGTTTCACCTGAGTGCAGCCAAGCCCTGGGGGACAGCTAAGGAACTGCCACTGACCCCCAAGAAGTTCAGGAGGTATAGGCCTCTGTTTATTCTGGGTTTTCAGTGTCCTTTCCTTCACTTTTAAGTTTCCATGGTCCCTTGACAGACACATTTGCCTATCTCTTCCCCACACATAGGCACACTTCCCATCATAACCCTCTTAATAAGGGACTGTGTGTGTACATTAGGAAATTGGAGATGGTCACCCTTTCCTCACAGCCCAGGCTTCTGAAAGAGAAGGGAAGTTTCTGGCTGCCAGGAAGAGAAATCACCTTAACACAGTCAGCAGTCCTCAACGTACGGTCTTGGCTGGCAGCATCAGTATTAAAGGGAGATACGTGGATGGAAGTGCCACTTCCTGGACTCTGCCCCTGACTTGTTGAATCAATCAGACACTCTGAGAGCGGGACCTGGCAGGCTCTCCACGGGCCTTGAAGTGGCTTGGCCTTTCTACACACACCTCACAGCAACCACCCAGAATCAAAAGACCAAGTCCAGGCTTCCTCTAAATGGGGGAAGGAAAAGAGAAAGGTAAAGACAAAACAGCTCTCATTCTTTCAGCTCCTTCTACAGCAATAAAATGACCACATTAGTTACTCATCTCTCCCCCTTTTTAAGGCACCGTGCAAAGCACAGTCTGGATTTAAGAAGTATGAAAGAAACCTAAGAACAGAAGAGATACATACCTGACCAACAAATCCTCACCCCCATCTTTCAGGATTATGAATTTAGGAGGTTTTTAAAAAAAAAAAAAAAAATGCCCTGGCCAGTTTGGCTCAGTGTATAGAGCGTTGGTCTACGAACTCAAGGGTCCTGGGTTTGATTCTGGTCAAGGGCACATGCCCAGGCTGTGGGCTCAGTCCCCGGTGGGGGCGGGGGGCGTACAGGAGGCAGCCAATGGATGATTCCCTCTCATCATTGATGTTTCTATCTCTCTCTCTTTCTTTCCCTTCCTCTCTGAAATCAATAAAAATATGTATTTTTTAAAAAGAAAGAAAAAGAATTCAGGAGGTTTTATTCTGGAAATTAAAGTATGCTGAGAAATAAGGGTCAGGTGTTCAGACTATGCTGATCCACATTTCGATGGACTGTAGAAATTGGGGCCACCCTTCGAATTTCAATCGGGTCTCTTTGTGCAAGGATGGATCCAGCACCTTACTTCCTTGTAGTAGAGAATTCTGTAAAAAGAAATAACATACTGTCCCCCAAAATATTAAAGTGTACAATGTTCACTGTTATCACATCCTCTTATTTCAACTTTGTTATGAGGTTTGATTCATGCAAAAAGTGGGAGAGTCAGCATTTTTGCTCTTGAGCCCAATTAAATCTCACCCTTTTCCTGATTGGTCCTCCTGCTGCCCCAGATACTTCTGACACATTTCAGATCTGAACATTTCTGAACTGCTACTTCTTGTCCAAATTATTTTAAGAATTTAGCATTAAAACATAATCACAACTGAAAATACTTCTGAAGCCTTCTCAGTGTGACATTTTTTTAATAGTGAGGTTTCTGAATTGCATGTCTCAGAGGACAATTTTCTGAGCTCAAGAGCATCTCTGTGGACCCATTAGTCACCTTACAAAATTACATGTACTCGTTCAGGCCTCCCAGGGTAGCAGCAACTTAGCAATAAATGAACGGATTATGCTTCAGATAGTCATATTTTTAAACAGTGTATTAACAACCAATAAAGTTGAAAAATTTTTGACATCTGAGATTATAGTTATGGTTATTGCTATTAAATATAAGATTTACTTTTTATAGAATAATTTTAAAAATTAAGCCAAATAGAGAATTGGTCTCCAAGATTTTCTTGAGGAAATCCAGACCAGAGATCAATTCAGACCTTGGTCAAGGTCACACAGGCTGCTTATAGGGCAGCAGGCATTGTATTCACAGTCCCCATGCTTTCTTCATCATTTCATCCAATTCTTAATTTTCTAGTGGCCAAAAAAGCAGTGCATTACCTTTTAGCACATGACTGTCACCTTGTGGTGACAATGGTCATTGCTGCTTATGCAAAGACAATGGCTCATCTTTAAAATTTGTTGAAAGTGCGCTGTTCTGTGAGGTGCTTTAGGTATGTTATCCTATTCAATCCTTTCAACACTATAAACGAGGCATTGTTATCTATGCGGAAGAGAGGATCACATAGCCTTGCTCCCAAGTGCAGTAACTGCATCACATTGAGCTCACATCCAGGTTGAGCTTCTGTCCTATAACTTGGACCTGCAGATGGCTGGGTCCTCCTAGCTTTTAGGTGTCCTCTCTGTTCTGGGCTATTTCACCGACTGCAGTGGCTGGTTCAGGGAGAGTCAATAAGACTCACTGACACTTGTGCTAGGACAGATGAGGGAGACACACATGCGATTTTCCACTCTCTCAGCCAGTGGTAAAAAACAGTGTAAGCCTGCTAAGTGGAGCTTAGTATCAAGTCACCACAATGCAGGAAAAACCAAGAGATGAGAAGATGAACCCAGCGATACCCCTTGCCCCCCAATACCAGCTGTATTTTACACCATCTGTACTCCTGGGTGTTTCAGTTCTGAGAGCCAATAAATACCGCTTTAAGGGTTAAGCCAGATTGACATGGGTTTTCCATATCTTGTGCTGAGAAGTCTTGACTAATACCAAGGGTTTGTCCTTTCCTGATACCTTCTTTTTTCCTACTTTCAACTATCAACAAGTCAATATTTGTATTGTGCCTATAGCTTAGAAGGCATGGGTCTCTCTCCCATGACGTATGTTATCATCTTATTCTTGAAGTTACTATGGTTATTTAAAAATGTCATTTGGAAATATTTAAACATAACTTTAAAACGAAGTGTTTACATAAATTAAAAAGCACAAAATAGCTTGAAAATCTTTTATTTCCCATCTTAAATACCAATTTCTCAAGAGCAATCAGGAAGGCTACAATTTAAAGCAATTAGTTCTTCCATTAAGGCAGGAATTGAATAGAGCCTTGGGGTTTCTAAGGGAGTCTAGCTATCTGTCTGGGATTCATGTGTCATTATGACTTGAAGTGCTGTAGTGGTTATTATCAAAAGAGATATATTCCCTTTAGAATATTGTACATTTATTTAAGGTAAGGTCAAGACATAAATATGTTGAAAAAGGTAGCACCACAAATCAATATTTTAAACATGTTATTTATTTTTGGATAATAGAAGAAATTTACTTCTTTTCTTAAAATTTTACATCTTTTTTCTTAAAATTATATTTTATTCTTACAGATTAGAAATTTATTACATGCAATTTTCTAAATCATATAATTTCTTGGGAGGTGAATTATTTACAATTTCAATGATAAAATAAACAAATTAATCTTAGAAGACAATGCCAGGCTTATAATTTGTTTTTCAAACATTACTGACTGAGTACCAACTCTTTGGAAACTGTCTACTGATTGATCAAGGGTTGGTGACCTGGGTGATGGTGACATCAAACCACCTTCAAATGCTTATCAGAAAAATATCCAACAAAGATGTTTTATCTGCAGCAAAAGGAGATTTGTTTTTTATTTTTACTGTGTCAGTGGAAGAAAGACATTTTGCAACTAAGATATAAAGCCATGAATAGACAATGCAGTTAGGAGCTACTATTTTTACTGATTTATTTCACAGATGTTTTAAAACTGCTATAAAAATTGTTGACCAAGATAATTCCAACTTGCTGGCTTCTCTCCTCCCCACACTGTCCCTGAGTTTCATGCTGTTCTCCAAGAAGCCTCAGGAGCAGCTAGAAGAGAGGGCCAAGCAGGGGATTCATCTACCATCACCACCACTCATTCCCACCTATAGCTTCTCCCATTCAACCACAGCAACTTTGCTCTGAGCTCTTTTAATTTTAATGTATTGGGCTTCCTTAAAAGAC
>PVJC01005286.1:0-59735 GCA_004026665.1 Murina feae
ATAGTTTCTATAAATTGGTGAGGAGGGAGGACATAAAAACCAGACATGGCATCCAGATACAGATTAAAAATCTGGCACTAAGCCTAGGGATGGCCCTTAGTGTGTGGGGACAGGGTTGTGGTGCCTGCCTTGTGGGTGGTTGTGAGGCTTGACCAGGAAAGCACGTAACCCAGGAAGTGGACATGTTCTAGGATAGTGAGGCAGACAGAGCAGTGTCAGACGCCTGCTTCTGGGATGCTTTCACTCTGCTGCGTCGTTTCCTTCCCTGTGGGATGGGGGTAGACAGGGTTCCACGTTGTTGGCAATGTTGTAATTTATTCTTCTCTTCTTCACCTCCACTTGTGGACCCAGGGCACAGAGTGGATGTGAACTGATTCTTGGAACACAGCAGCCACGGAGGCTTCTGACCAGTTGTCTGAAAAGAGGCAGAGCCCCACAGAAACACATTCCTTATGAGCAGAAGCCTAAGGCTTCCCAGATGCGTGTTATAGGTACAGTGAGGCTGTGGGGGCTTTGCTGCTGCCAGCTGCCTTACCTACTTCCCTTTGCTCTTTGTCCATCTGTGCCCAGCTTTTCAACAGGCCGTGCACGAGAATCACCTGGAAATTTGGTAGGAATACATACAATTGGATCTCTCTCTGGAAACAGCTGGATTAGATTCTTTGTCACCCTGACCCTGGGCTCTGTGCTTTTAACGGCTCCTCTGTGCTGCTGGCGCCGCAGGCCCAGAGCTGGCTCCTGGGCTGACAGTGGGAGCCATGGACACCAGCGGGAGGGACCCGTGGCCCTTTTTGCTGCCTGGATCACTGAGGGAGATGGGGTGTTCCCACTGATGCTGTCTGTGGCTCCCCGGGCAGGGACTCTGCTATTGAAAATGTTTACCAGGTAACCAATGGCTCTGTCCCTGACACAGCTTGCTGACCACCTGGTTGCCTTTATCAGACTTCTCAGCCACAAAGGAGCTCTTTTCTTTGTTGAGGATAGTGAGGGAAGAGAATCAGCGGTCTGCTGGTACCCTGCTGTGGAAGGGGCCTGGGTAAGCTAGACTCAGCATGTTAGAGGACTGGGCATAAGAAAATGTTGCTAGAGCCCAGGTGGTGATTGCCATGGGACATGGGGGAGGCCAGGTTGGTACCCATCAGACTGCCAGTGTAACCTGGCTGTGTGAGAGCCCAGACTTGCAGCAGTAGCCCCTGTAATGCTGGAGGCATGTGGCAGAAACAGAAAGAACCAGAACTGAGGCTTATACTCCTGCATTGTTCCTGAAAAGCCTGTTAAGTTCTTGTTTTTTTTCGTACCTCATTAAGTGCATTGTGATGATGTCCTTGGGGTGAAAAAGTCCTGCCTGTCAGCTCTTTTGTACACCATTAGGAAGGTGGTAGTGAGGAGGAGAAGGACTAGGGTGAGGGGATGAGTAGAGGGATGGGGTTGAGAGGGGCGCAGTGTTCATCTGGGCAGGGTCACCTGGATGGTTCCAGTGGAGCGAAAAGAAGGTGAATAGTGGCCTCCAGTTGTTTGAATCCTAGTAGAAAATGGAAAATTTGTAGACTCCTCTTTAATCATTGATGTGCCATAAGCATCTATAGATGCAAATGGCGAATCTTTTTAAATGAAATTCAAAATATCGTGGTAGTTAACTGGTTAAAGAAAGCTATTGCCCTGTGGTCTTCTCAGATTAAAATGCAGGGATTTCAGAATCTGACTGTTCCAGAATGGGCCTGAGGTTGGAAGGGAGATCCCAACACTTTAGCCATAGTGCTAGATGTGCTTAAGTACTCTTAGAAAACGTGTGTGTGTGTGTGTGTGTGTGTGTGTGTGTGTGTAAAATTGATCTTGGAGAGGAAAGGAGAGGGAGAGAGAGGTAGGAACATCAATGATGAGAGAAAATCATTGATCGGGGGATTGAGCCTGCAATTTGGGCATGTGCCCTGACTGGGAATCGAACCGTGACCTCCTGGTTCGTACATCAACACTAAACCACTGCGCAACACTGGTTGGGCGTTCCTGAGTACTCTTTTAGTTAAGCTGGAATTTCAGCTGGGCTCACTGCCTGGGCTGATTAGGATCTGTGCAGCCTCCTTCCCTTTGCCTCCTTACAGATCTGCAGATGCCTTTCGATTTCCCCTCTGATGCTAACTCAGGTGACCTCTGCTGTGTGCTGACAGAAACTAGAAATCCTCATTAGCTGTTAACTTTGTTAGGCAAATGGATGATTGTGGTTCCATTCTTGGCGTCATTGCTTCTAATTAGCAGATGGCATTTCTACCAAAATGTCTGTTAGCACCAGGCATGAGCTAAAGAGGCTGACAGCTAGGGCTGGGAACTGGAGATAACTGTGAAAGAAGCTTTTTCTCTTAAGCCTCTAGGGCAGCGGTTCTCAACCTGTGGGGTCACGTCCGACCCTTTCTCAGGGGTTGCCTAAATACATCCTGCATATCAGATATTTACATTGCGATTCATAACAGTAACAAAATTACAGTTATGTAGTAGCAATGAAAATAATTTTATGGTTGGGGGTCACCACAACATGAGGAACTATATTAAAGGGTCGCGGCATTAGGAAGGTTGAGAACCACTGCTCAAGAGGGACTCAGCTGCTGACCTCAGCCAGGCTCCTTGGCCTCATGTGCCTGACGGATTCCAAGGGATCTGAGCTGCAGATAACCTTGCAGACACCCACCCGCAGAAGGGGGTGACCTGAGCCAGCTGCCAGACACATCCAAGCAGCAAGTGGCACTGACTGACCTACTGAGAGTTTGGGGCTTTTGTGTTTTGAGTAGCTCTTGTGCAGCTGTGTTTAAGCCTGGCATTGCAGGGAAACCCGACTTCAGAACTGGGGCCATCCTCGTAGCCGGAGTCAGATGGTGTGTGCTGGCCGTCCTGGCCTTGGAGAGGATGCAGGCCATCCGAAGCAGTGCCTGCTTTCTGCCTGCTCTGCACCCATTCCATTCCTCCTCTGGGATAGTATTGTTCAGCACCCCTGCCACTCTCTTCATGCCTGTGGACCAAGTGGGGCTGATCCTATAGCCCAAGTGACCTTGGCAGCAGTCTGTTCTCCTTTTCTGTCCTGCTTGAGTGAAATTAGGCTGGTGCCTGCCATCTTCCGTGTGCCTCTAGGATGTTAGCAGGACTGGCCAGAGGGGAGGGTCATGGTTTATTTTAAGTCTATTTGTGTGGTCTATTCACGTAGTCTTTGGGGAACTATCATTCTGCCTTTTTAATTTTTTTTTTTGGGTGAAAAATATTTCAGCTTTGTCAGTTAAGCAGAATGTGTTTGCCCTCTTGGATAGATGCCATTGTTGGCTACCAGCACAGTAAAGAATTGAAAAGGGATTATTTGTCTGGCAAACACTAGTAAGTGGGACAGGAGAAAAGTCTCACATTTTTTCCTTTTTACTTGTGTCCACTCAAGAGCTGAACTACGTCCCCATCTCCCATATCTGGGTGCCAAGATGATTACTCTCAGAGCAAAATGCGTGCCCGTCAAATGCAGTTTTGGCTGTAATGGCAGCCCAGGTGGCTGTGGCTGAAATAGTGGGGGTTGTTCGTCATAGGAAAACAGAAGTCACGGGCAGGTAGCCCCGGTATGGTAGCTCGGTCCATCAGGAGGGGGTCCATTGCCCTCCTCCTTTCCTTGTGACCAGCCGTCCTTAATGCAGCTCTTCTCAGGGCTGCAGGATGGCTCCTGTGCCTCCGGGCATCATGGCAGTTTTCTAGTCTGAAAGAAGGAAGGGCCCAAAGCATTTTCCTAGTAAAGATTTGTTGCTTTATGTGGGAGGGACGCCTTTCCCAGGGACTCATTAGCAGAACCGTGTCACCAGGTCACCTCTGGCTGAGAGGCTAGGGAGTAATTTCAGCTGGGCACTTGACCGCCCCTGCCCCCGAAACATTTAGGGTTATGTTCTTAATGAAGATGGGGCTGGAGGCTGGTCAGGTGGTGTAGCATGGCAGCATGGGAAGAGATTCACCAAGTACTATCTCTGTGACACTGGCCATGTTACTTAACTTCTGTGAGCCTCAGTGTCCTCACGTGTCAAATGGCAAGCATCTAGAGTTTTAGGATGTTTCAGTGACATGATGTAAGCACAAATTCCAGTGTGCTGTCTGGCACATGGAAGACTGCCAGTTCATTATTTTATTTGCATTTTATCAACTCCCCCCAAATGCAGGGGAAGAGAAACTGAACAGGTGACTAATCCATGTCCAAAATATATAAGAGGGACTTTTTTTTTTTTTTTTAACCATGGCGGAGAAGGGACAAGACGCGGAGGGCAGGAATGGTGGCTGATCCTGAGTCTGGCTTCTTTCGCCTGAGCTGGTATCATTATCAGCAGGTGCGGCACATCCCTCTCTGCCTTGTGCTTCTTTATCCTGAAGCAGACCACCCAGCTCCTACTGGGCATGATCTCCTGCTCCCAAGGCTAATGTCAGAAGGGGTGCTGCTGCCTTGGTGCCTGCACGGTCCTGGTTTGTTTTCTCCTCAAAGCCCAGATTAGAGTGTTTTTGTGAGTCCTGGCTCTTGTGAGGCTCAGGGGAGAGCCCACTTGTACACATTCTAGTGGAGTCAGGGCAGCACTTCCTTCCACCTTGCCTTGCTGATTCCAGCAGGACTTCTCTGCAGGATTCTGGTGCTTTGCTCTTTGCTGGGACTGGGGTGGGGGTGTGGGAGCAGCCAAGGAGGAGAGCCCAGCAGAGCAGTTAGTTCTGTGTACCAGGCCTTTGTGTGATTCACAGGGGAGCAGCAGAGCTCTGATGCCACTGGGAGGAGCTGCTGGGACGGAGTCTCCAGGGAGGAAGGGAGGGGTTCTCTGGAGCTCCGTGGCTTGCCCCTACCTACTCCCACCTCCACTCCCACATTAACCCCAGCTGCAGGGCAGTGAGTCACCCACTCTCCTGTTACTATGCTGACTCTGCCCTCTCTCGTACCCTTTCCCAACACACACCCCTACATGGACTTTTCCCCCAGCCCCAGCCCTCTGCCCCGCGTGGCTCCCCCACTCCTCTCCTCTGCGGTGTGCCAGTGAGCGCAGGGCAGGCTCTGCAGAAGAGTCTCTGTTCTTGGGGGGTCCCCGAGTGTCAGACAATGTGGAGCATGGGGCCCATTCTCTAGTTGACTAGTCGGACATGATGTCGGCACCTTATCTTCATGCTGACACACACTGGACATTAATAGAAATACATAGCCAGGGAACATGTGTGGAATTTCAAGCAGCCATGCCGCCTGGCGCTTGTGATAGCCTATTGTGTGCTTAACCTCTTCTGAAGAGGTTTTTGAGGAGAAATGAGTAAGACTGTTAACTCTAGGAAGCTGGGTATGTGGCAGGTTTCCTTTCTTCCTTTTTCCCTCCTTTCTTTTCCCCTTCTTGATTCTCTGCAATGCTTGGCCCTGAGCAGTGGGTTTTGCCGCCTCAGGATTTCTTATTTAAGTCATTGCTGTGTGAGCAGTGCTCTGCTGGCTCTGACAGGAGGACCTGGGGGCAAGGGGGAGTCTGTGGGGTCTCAAGGTGGCTCCGGGGGACCAGGAGAGTCTTCACCTCAGACCTGATTGCTTCTCCCTGAGTGTCTCATCCTGGTCCCAGCCCAAGGGGAAGCCCCTTTTGACTGCGTAGGGCCTCTGGGACCACTGGCTTCTCTTCTGAGATGTTTGAAGCTTTGGAACCATTTCCTTTCTTCCCCTTTATCTCATCTTCTTATTTCTTCTCAAGAGCTGCCTCAGTTTTCCTGATTGGAGTTAACACCCAGGAGAGCAATGACTTAGAATATTTGGGCCTTCATATGGTCAAGGGTGGTCCTGTAGGTGTTGTAGAGAGGCTTGTGTTTGCCACTGATATCTTCGTGCGGCTTCTGTGTCCCTGCTGTAAATGAGAAGTAAAAATGCACACAGGCCACAGGTTTAGTATGGCTTTTAAATGATACAGTAAAACAGCTAGGAAAATGTCTGCACTGTAGTAGGTCCTCAACGAAAATCATAAACATTTTCTTCGTGAAGCCTAAAGCTGATTATATTTCTATCCTTCTAGTATGGCTGCTGCTCTGTTTCTGTTCAGAAGCCTCTTTTTAAAACTCTTCTCCTCCCTCCCCCTGAACCCTTATCTTCGCCCTCTTTGTGTCCCCTGGCCTCTGGCCCCTGCCTGCCCTGCAGGAACTGTACTGACAGCTAGTTACAGCCGGCAGCCCTCTTCCCTCTCCTCCATCCCTTCCTTCTCATGTCCTTCCTCTGCTCCTACTTTGTCAGATTTCAGCCATAGGTAAACCCCACCATTTGCTTTCTCTGCACCTGGGCCTAGGCTCCCGAGGGCCACAAGAGGGATTTACACACCCAGGTAGAAGGGTCATAGGTTCTGACTTCCCTGCTTCTGGCTCATCCCTCCTGTCACTCCTCTTGAGCCAGGTTCGGTGGCAGTCATTACTCACTGCATCCATCTCATGCCCTCTCTACACCATCTTGTTCAGCTCCAACTCAGCTTACCTCCACCCTCACTTCTCCATCCTCTCCAGAGGTGCCTCATCCGCTGCCAGTGTGGCTCTAGCCCTGCCTGGGCCCTTGGAGCTTGCCCTCTTTACTCCTCCCCTACACTCAGTTCCCCCTGTCTGAAGCCAGTGCACATTTCCTAGCAGCTTCTCTAGTTGCAAACTGGATCTTTCCTTTATTAAAGTGTTTTGACATCATAATGGTGATATCATAATTTCACTTCTCAAACGTATTACTATTTGGCTTTTGCTTCCATTATTCCATTACTTTGTTTCCTGAAACCACCACCTTCTTGTTTCCAATTTTCCTTCTTCACATTTTCTCCATGAGGTATTTGACCCTAAGGAGCTACCCTGTCTTTAAACTTTCATTTTTGTCAACCTCTGCATCTCCCTTTCTGCATGTTTACCAAGGGGCACAATCACCAGTACACAGAAATGACATATCCTGGCCTAGTTGGAAAGACAGACATTAAGCAAACAAATATTCATTGAATTATAAACTGAGATAAGTAGAATGCTGTTAATGAACAAGGTATTTAGGAGGGAGGGAGGTAGAGAAAGAGAGAGAGAGAGAGAGAGAGAGAGAGAGAGAGAGAGAGAGAGAGAGAGAGAGAGAGAGTAGGGACTTAATTTAGATGGAGGTTAGTAAAGGCTTCTCTGAAGAACAGATGTGAGCTAGATCTAGAGGGAGACTGGCATTAAACAAAGAACTGGGAGGAGGACCCTGTGGTCAGAAGGAAGAGCATGGTCACAGGCCTTGGCATAGGAGGGAGCTCAGTGAGTTAGAGGAACTTTCAGGCATGGGGGCGGTTTGGTTCAGATGCAGGAAGGAGCCTGTGAAAGGTTTTCACAAAGGTTTTTTGGATAGGGTAGCTTAGAGTGGACGAGAGCAGAGGTGGGAGATCAATAGGAAGCCACCCAGGAGTCCTGGTGAGGTATTATAGTGACCCCAGACAAAGAACAGTGGCCAGGTGGGTGGGGAGAATTGCACAGAGAAAGAATGGACAAGTGTGGGTATGTGGGATAAGGAGGAAGGAAGGGTTGCGCGTGATTTGGGGATTTGTGGCTGGAGCCGGATGCTCTTTGCTGACAAGGGGATACCTAGGGGAATGAACCATCTCTGCTCTTCTGGCTTCTACCTACTCAAATGGATGTGCTGTCCACACAGGGTCCTATCAGTTAGGGCAGAGACTGAGCTGCTATAAGCCAGAGGCCCCCAGATAGAGCTGTTCCTCTTTCATGTAATAGTCTAGAGGTGGCTGGGTAGTTCAGGGCAGATAGGGCCTTGCCAGCTTCAGCACCGACGGGTTCAAGGTGGTTGCTTCAGTTTTCTTGTTTTCCAGCCTGTGCGAAAGGGAAGAGGCCAAGTGGGCTCACACCCACTCATTTAAGGGCAAGACCTCGACACTACTTTTGGCCATAGCTTATTGCCAGAAGGCAGTCAGTCACATGGCCACACCTCACTATAGGCTGCTTAAGAAATGTAGTCTAGTTGGGTGCCCTGATGAAACACTGTTGCATGGAGGGAGGGAAGAACGTGTGCCGGGACAGTTGGAAACGTGCCACTGTTGTCTGCCTCCTTGTTTTTGCTCAAAGATCCTCCCGACATCTCCCGACTTCCATCAGGGCTTTGCATTCCAGGTGCTGCTTGGACACGTCTCTCCCGATGCCTTTATGGATCTCCCGCTAAGAATGTCCAGAAAAGACCTTGTCTTCTTCCTAAACACATGCTTCAGTCATTTGTAAACTATTTTTGCTATTATGGTAACTGCTCAGTTTAATACATTTAGCAGTAAAGAGCCCTAGAGAAGATATAATGCTGTTGGCTCTACCCATTCCTGAAGGTAGTTCTGAGTAGCAAAGGGGCATGTTCCTGTAGAGTTGAGTTGTCTTTGACTTTTCCTTCCTCCTGGTCAACAGGCCTTCTAGGTAGCTGACCTTGAGGCCTTTCACTGACATCTCAGGTAGGTGTCTCTGTTGTTTTGAAGGTGACCTATCAGGATGCTGAATGTGGCAAGACACATGGCTCTTCCCTGCCCATCTGTCCACAGTTGGGCCCCAGCCAGGCCTCACAGAGGGACCTTGTTTTCCAGCAAATGGAATGAAAGAGGAGAAGCCCTCCAGGATTGGGGACTGACTCCCTCCTGGAAGTCGTATCAGGGAGAAGAGTTGGACTGGTGGTCCAAGCTGGCCCGGCCACTGGCTCACTGGAGGGTCTGGCCCTGTTGAACATTGCCACCTCTGGAGTGTGAGGTCCTGGGTCAGTTTCCCCACTTTCCTACCAAGCCCCCTCCTGAATGAGCAGACCCACCCAACTAATTCCCTTTGCAACTTCCTGCATTTCAGTTAAAGGCAACCCA
Source organism: Murina feae (assembly GCA_004026665.1). Lineage (NCBI taxonomy): Eukaryota > Metazoa > Chordata > Mammalia > Chiroptera > Vespertilionidae > Murina > Murina feae. Next base: position 8,835 of record PVJC01005286.1, read on the forward strand.
TTAGCACTGCCCCATCTGTCACCATAAGCAAAACGTTCTTCTAACAGGTGGGCAGGCAGTTTTCCCAGGCTAATGAAGAAGCTATGAAATTCCTCCAGGGACCGGGGGCACTGTGAGAGGCTTTGCCTTGGCTTCCTGCATGGGAAAATGTATCTGATACAGGGCAGGCGGTCGGTGCTCTGTGCTGACCCCAGTAGAACCCTCTTGACCTCCAGAGGCTCTGGAAGCATGGGAGAGAGATTGTGTGGAGGAGGGCATTCTTATTTATCTTGCCCGCAGGTTTTCCCTAGAGGCACCACCAGGACTACAGAAAGGGAATGTGTGTTTTATCTTTTGTGCAGCCTGACTGGTCTCTGGGGCCTGGTGTTTTCCTCTCGGTCTCTGATAGCACTTTGAACATAGTTGGTTTTTCTTCCTAAGAGGAATTTGCCTGCGTTGCCTAACTTGATTCTTCTCTCTGCTCCCCTAGAGTTAAGGAGTTCTGCTTCTTTGCTGGACCCTCTGTTCAGAACAGACCTGGGTTTTTATAGTTTTAAGGTAGAGAGTTTTTTGTTATGTCCAGCAGCTGAATTTGAGGCATTGGCATAGCCTGGCCTCAGGGACTAGGATCAAATCTTGCTCGAGCTGTGCTCCTTGGTTAAGTCCCTTCACATCTTAGTTGTCCCTTCTGTTAAACGTGGATGACCGTTTTGCCTGTTTCCTAGATTGCCATGAGGGCTTCTTGCAATAATGTGTGTAAAGTGCTTAGGGAAGTGATTGACACATAGTAGGCCTCAGTAAATGTCCTCATGGTTGTTCACAGTTGAAGGGGCTACACAGGCTTCCCCCCACCAAGCCTCTTTACTCTGCCTGACTCGCTCATTTGATCCCCGTGTAAAGGATTTTCTGTTCTAAGGACTTTACATCAGGTTTTGGACAGAATGTTAGGGTTAAAGATCAGAGCTCTGATCCTATGTTTTGGGGCCAGGGGCTCCGCATGCTGTTGTGTGCTTGCCCGTTGCATTATTTATGCTCACTGGGGCAGGTGCTGCTTGTCCAGGTTTAGGAATGGTGGGGAAGAAATCAGCTGACTCCTTACAGCTTTTCTTCCTGTGGCTGGTCCCCAGGACCTGTGTGGTAATGATTTTGGTTATTGCCCAGGCAAAAACCCCGCTGTGCTTCTTCTGAATGAAGTCTGAGGCCCTGTTGTCCTGGAGCATTTTCCTGTACTGTATGTTACGCCCTCTAGGTGGCAGTCCTGGGCCAGCCTTTGGCTGGGAGGATGTGAGTCCCAGAAGCTGGCCTCCAGCCAGCAGGGAGGACAGGCCCCTCCCCCTGATGTGCTCCATTTGAGGGCTTGGATCTAGCTGAGAATGCTCTGGGCTGGATCTCCCACTGCCCCCTTCACCTTTTGTTGGGAGACCTAGGGTTTTGTCTTTGTCTGTCTCTTGAGGCCTCCCTTTGTTGTGGCTGCCTTGGAAACTGGTGCAGATTACTGGAAGAAGCTGCCCAGTGGGGAGGCATGCTGCCCTCTAGCCCCTTCTGTGGGCCGTGTGGGGCTGTGTGTAGGGGAGATGAAGGTGGGGGGAAGGGGTCCCCCTCCTTTCCTGAGGTATTCTACTCCTCATCCAGAAAGGTGCTGATGGCTTGGCTCGGGTGCTGAAAATGTAAAGGAGAAACAGTTGGGAATAGATGAGGAATGCGAAATGTTAAGGTTTTAGGATGGACTCGGCTGGGCAGACTGGGGCATTCACTTTTCAACTACAGGTTACTTTCTTCCCAGAGCTGATAAGTCACTTTGCTTCTCTTTGACAAATAACCGAGATGAAGGCCAAATTAAGAGCCCAGTCTGTGGTCTTCTTCATATGGGTGGAAAGATAGGAAGATTCCTGCTGGGACTGGTGCCTCCCCCGTCCTGTATCCCCCATGTGCCTTTTCTTTGGCTCTCTTTTGCAAAACAAGCAGATTCTGACTTTGCTGTGGGTGGATGGTCTGCCATAGTTTTGGCAGCCAAAGAGATTTTTAAGGCCCAGAGAAAGGACATGGAGAAATCAACTAACGGTGGTGACTTGAACTTCCCCTGGTGAATAGCTGTTGCGTTTAAGGAGCCTGAAATTGGCAATCAAACACCGACTTTCTTGCTTATTTCTGCTGTGAAGCCAAGGTCCTGGCTGTAGCAGCCTTGCTGGAGGTGGAGGAGAGGAGGGTTGTGCAGTGGCTCATGGCCAGGTGCAAATCATCCTACTGATACTCCGGTGAGCATGCTGTTGTTGCAGAAAGACCACAAAAACTAAGCGATGCTTTGAAGAGGTGGAGAAATCACAGCTTTAATACACGCACGGACTCCGGGATTAATCCAAATCAGAGTGGGGGTAGCACTCGAGAACCTTGCTTTATAGGTGCCCCTCGAGTTCATTGATTTGCAAATACACTCCCTCCCCCCAAGGCCCTGAAGGGAGAACTCCCCTCATCCACCCTTCCCCCAGATACAGGGCTCAAAAACTAGGCTCCCTCGCCCCACCTACCAGGGGACAGGGCTTTGTTTGGTTTAATGGCCTTGCAGAACCAGCCTTCCTCCTCACTGTAGCCTGCCCAAATGGCTGCCTTAGCTCCGTGTTTGCCCTAGCTCCGCTGGTCAGGGTGAATCCTAAGTAATGACTGCACAGGGAAACAGCTTCTAAGAGGGCTTGCTGGGTTTTGTCACCCTTATCAGGCCCTTGGCATTCTCTCTGACATACATCAGCACACTGCTACCTCTTTTCTGTCTTCATCTTCTCCCCACCACCCTTGCCTGTCCCACCTTCTTTCTGGCCTGCAGGCACACAGCCCAGAGCCTTTGTGGGCTGCCTTTCCGCAGCAGGGGGCTAAGAGTGTGCCTATAGCCTTTGTTCTTTCTGCTCTGTGGCTGTGACACTCTAGCAGGAGTCTTTTGGTGGTGCGGGCACTCATATGCACGCCCACTAGAAGTTGGTGCCACCTAGGAAGCTTACTAGGGGCCACTTTCCTGAAGGGAGGGCAGGGATTGCCTGGCTGGAGTCTTTGTTGGGAAAATACTGCTTTGAAGGTGGTGTACAAATTCTATGTGTAGTGGGGGATCCTATTAGAATGATACACATACTTCTTTAAAGAGTTCACAGCAACACAGAAATTCCTATGACCTTTGTCTTTAATCTCTGGTTTATCTATATATATAAACAGGTAATATGCAGATTAGCTGGGCATCACGACTGGCTCTGGAGGAGGCCACATAACAACCGCTCAGGAGGAGCTGCATGTGCAGATGGGCAGGAGGGGACTGCGTGCCACCCCCAACCCAGCGGACACACACCAGGGATGGGAACAACAGTGTTCCTAGCAGCCATGGCATGGCTCAGAGCACACCCCTAGTGGGTGGCGGCAGCGGCCAGAGAGAAGCAGCCCCAGTCCCAGATGCTTAGTGACAGCTGGAGCAAAGCAGCCCAGGTCCTGGGTGCCATAGGGAAGCCGGTGCCATCAGCCAAGGGAAAGAAGGCCTATTTTTGCACGAATCTTCGTGCATCGGGCCTCTAGTAGGTAGATAAGAAAGTAACTTATTTCCTTAAAATAATCTCAGAGGATAGAGTTCCAGTTCTTCCAACCATAGTCTGAACTGTCCTAAGAGGAAGGTAGTGAATGGAAGAAACATCAAAAAACAAACACAAAACTTAAACAATTTGTGTGGCCTGGGCATTAGCTTCTCCATCTGTAAAATGGGACAGTGACGTCTACTTCACCGGGTTGTTTCGAGGACAGAGTATAAACATAGTGCCTTTGCTCAGTGCTTTGCAAGCTGTAGGTCCTCAGTAACCATTCGTTCCCTCTTAGAGGTGGTGCTGGCAGTTGGCTTCTGGTCAGTACATCCTTTCCACCAGCTCCTAAGCCAGATATGCAGCCCATGGGGAGTGTTCAAACTGCCCTGTGCACATCTATGCCAGGGCACCTACGGGCACTCTTCTTGGGGGAGCACTTTGTAAGGCGCTGGCTGTTGGCAGAGGAGGGAGCTGGGGCAAGGGGCCCAGCCTGTAGCAACATTCTTCCTGATGTTTCCAAAGCAGGCTGCTTCGAGCAGCTCAACTGCCAACGTGAGAATCCTGCATGCTCATCCTAATTGGTTTTCAGGGGAGATTGATTTTTGCTGTGTAACTCCCGCTAGGAACCCTGATGTCTCTCTCCTTAGGGATCTCCAGATGAATTTTGTTTGTAGCCACTGCAGAGCCCATCCTCTACCTTTTTGAGAAGAACATGCTTAGGAGCCCTGAAGGTGAAGGCAGGCACCTTCAGTCTTTTGGCTTTGGAGGCTGTCCCTTACGAGCATCCCCAGGCTAAGAAACAGACAAAGATGGCCATAGGAGGAAATGAGGTTGCTGTCCGTCTTCCTGGGTCTGGCATCTTCCCAGTGGAGGTAATGAATGGTCATATTCTAAAATCCTGGAGAAAGGGAAACTGCAGGGAGGGTCAGAGTTCCTCAGGTATATGAGGAATGATAGGCTGAAGAAAACCAGTGTTCTGGTCCCAGAGCGAGCAGAAGAAGGTGCGCCCGACGTAAATGGTGCCCAGAGAGAATGTGAGGAGGGGGAAGGGCTAACAGGAATTGGAGTTGAGTACAATGCTTCTCTCTGAGCAGGATCTGTCCTGGCTGGCATATTGTCTTTAGGGAAGGAGATGTGTAATTATAAATGCTCAGAGCTGGAAGCAGGTTCTGAGTTTGCCTCGCTCAGCTCTGTCCCTGTACAAGGGAACTGAAGCCTACATGAGCTTAGGTGACCTGTCCAAGGACCTGAACTAGTGCCCATGTCTGAAAGGCCCTGGACATCTGTCTTGAGCTCTGTGTTGGTAGTATTGGCTGAGAGTCATCTCTGAGGCTATGCTGCACAGCATAGCATCAGGAAGTGTCTTTCACACTATTCCTTGAAATCTTGTAGTTTCACTAAGCTCCCCAGGGATTCTGCAATATATCTGTATTTGAGTCACTATAGTTCTTTTTTTGGCAGCCCAATTATTTAGACCTGACAGGTAGGCACAACTGTCTCATTAAAGGCAGATATACTTGTGTGGCTTCGGGAAAAAAAAAAAAAAAAGGAACATTCCGTTAGTCTAAAAAAAGAACACCAGTCATTCCTTTTATTTGTAAATTCAATGTATTAAAATTTGTTGTCATTAAATTCATGAAGTGGGAACAGTTGTATCTTACTATTGTGAAATGCTTGAAGTTCAAGGTACTGTATACACTGTGTCTGTGTGCATGTGCACGCCCACACCTGTGTGTGTAGACATAGCCACTCCTTATGTCTGGTCCTGGTTTAGGTGCTTTGCATATAATTTTTCAGTTATCCTCATGATTAACCACCTGTTAGGTAGGGACAGTCTCAGCCTGTTTTGCAAATAACTGAGGCTCAGGAGGGTGTACCCAAGTCACAGCACCTGGTCTCTAGGTATTGATGCTGGAGAACTAGATGAAAGTTGCAGCTGCAAAGCAAAGGCAGGCCTTTAGGCTTGTCTGGCTGCAGCCAGGATTCTCAGTCACCCTCTGCCTTGGCCACAACCCCACTGTGTATTAGAATCTGGGCAGAGGCAGGTGGAGAAAGGAAATAGAGATTGCATAGACCTCTTGGGTGATTCTGTTAAATAAGCCCACTATTGAGAATCAATAGTTTTGTAGAAGGAGAAAGATGAACATTATTAAAATTCTCCTCTTTAATCTCCAAAAAAACTGCTAGGGGAGCCCTAGGCTGCTGAAGAACTGGTACCCTGAATGAGGCAGCATCTGCTTTAACCACTTTCTCACTACCTGGTCTGGGTGGGGATTCCACCCTGACTTGTACGCTCTAGGAATTGGGGATGTGGAGTTTTGGTGTTTTTTTGTTTGTTTTTTTGTTAATCCTCACCCGAGGATATTTTTCCATTGATTTTTTTACAGAAAATGGAAGGGAGAGGGAGAGACAGAGAGAAACATCAATGTCAGAGAGACACATTGATTGGTTGCTTCCTGCACGCACTCCTACCAGGGCCCGGGAACCTGCAACCAAGGTATGTGCCCTTGATTGGAATCGTACCTGGGACCCTTCAGTCCATGGGCCTACCCTCTATCCACTGAGCCAAACTGGCAAGGGCTCTCACCAGATTTTTCCCCCCAGGATTATATTTCCTTTGTAAGCTGAGGTCTCTTTCCACTCTGTCATACCCACACTGCGGCTGGAAGGGCTAGAAGGCCTCAGTTTGCTCATCTCTAACAGCCAACAGCTCCATGGAGTATGAGGACTAAATGAGAAATCATTCATTTACTTGTTCACTCAACAGAGTAGAGCATGAGTACACCATGCTCTGTTCTTGGCATTAGGATACGATGCAGGCAGAATAAATTCTTATTCCTTATGCTTATATTTGAGTTATATGGAGGGAACATAGTATAGGGAGAGACAGAGTAAAAAAAATAGATAATAGGTCAAATGGTAAGTATCATGAAGAAAAACAAGGTTTTTCTAAAGAGGGATGGAAAGTGAAGGGTAGGCGTGCTTTTTTTTTCTTTTTTACTGAGGTGAAATAAATATAATATGTTAGTGTTAATCCAGTGGCATTTTGTACAGTCACATTCTTATGCAACCATTACCTCTACCTAATTCTAAAACATCTTTGTCATCCCCAAAGGGGATGTCACCTTTATATAGAAAGATGACATTTGAGCAGAGATGTGAAAGAAATGAGAAGTGACCCAGGAAAGTATGACAGGAGCTTTACAGGTGGAAAGGACAGCAAGTGGGCAGACCTTGAGGCAAAGAGCTGCTTTGGTGAACTTGAGGGCTACCAAGGAGGCCAGAAGGCTCCTCGGTGTGAGTGGGAGAGAGCTGTGGGAAGTGAGACGGGAGGACCTTCGGGAGCCCCAGCAGTCAGATCCAGAAGACCGAGGGAGCCATGAAGGGGAGGAGTGTCTCAGTAGCATATTGGGCATGCAGCAGGCGCTCACTAGGTGCGCAGCATCATTTCTGGCTTTCTTCCTGATTCTCTACAAATCATAAATTCTTTGTTTCATCTTAGACTGGTTATCTGCATGTATCTTGTTAATGAAGGCAAGAATCATGTTACATGTGTTTGGTTTGCCCACCTTGTATACCTGTGAATTGACTAGTAGTACTATTACAGATTTCTCCCTCTTCACCCTGTGTGTTTCTGCTTGGAAAATATCTTTAACAAATCAAATAAATATTTATGTTTTCCATGTTAAAATTTCAGGTTGTACTTGGGGATATTGCCTTCAGAAAAAAAGGTATAATCTGTCTGAGCAGGTCAAAGGAAAGATCTTAGTAACACAGGGAGGACGTGGTAGTATAAAGGAGTAAAAGGAAGTTGGAATGCATTACTGTGAAAAAAGCCATCTAAAAAACTAAAAGGTTTCTGCACCTTGTGAGGGCAGGGCAGCATTGTTTACCATGTGCTGGGAAGTAGGGAGAGTGCAGGCTCCTTCACCAAATGGAAACCAGAGCCAGGAGTTATTTTTAAAAGATTAAATAGGAAATGCTACTCTTACACAGCACAGATATCTTAGAGTAAACAGGATGAGGTGGCACAGCCTGGAAACCTGAGCCAACTTTAAGTAATGTTTAGATCAAAAGTTATACATGTACATGCCTTCCAGGGCCATCCTGGCCACGGGAGCAGGTGAGACTTGGCAGTGGCAGGCAACACGGAGTGGTGAGGACAGGCGCATTGTGAGGCTCACACAGCCCCTCCGTTGGCAGCCTGTGTTGGCCTAGAGTATGTTCTTAGCAGCGCTCAGCTGGAGATACAGGGTCTTATGGGAATTTTTAAATGCCAGCAGATATTCAGACTTAAAAAAGAAGAAGAAGAAATTGGAGGAGAGCAAAGAAATTGTGTGGTACAAACAAAGCAAATCTTAAGGCTAAATATGGTCCAAATGCCCACCAGGTTTCAAACTTCCATTCAGATGAAGCTACCCTCAAGTCTTTTGGAGAATGCAGGTTGTTGGTTAGTTTTTGGGCTGGGATTCGGGACTGGGTTAGCTCTCTTTCAAGCCCTCTGCGGCCCTGTTGCTAACCTTAAGTTTGTAATCTGTATAACAGGCCAGCTGTTCCATGTCCGTGGGGAACTTTAAAATCTTAATGAAAAGGCCCCAGCTAAATGGAAAGGACACCCTTGGCGAATAACAGTCCTCCCATGGCTCTCAGTGCCCATCAGCAGGTGCTGTCCTCAGGGCCCCTCCAGCCGGTAGCTGTTTGCTACTTTTAGCTCTACTGTAACTCTATTAACCAAATCCACCTCTTCGTGTCACTAGTCTGTATTTTTAATTATGTAAATAGCTTTACAAATCATAGTGGTGTTGAACTGCATCTCATTTCCCAGAGCAAATCAAAGCCTGTTAAACTGTATCTTCTTGACCATCCATTCAGTCTGAAAGTAGGCACAGTAAAGGATGATTGTTCTCTTCTGGTGAGGAAATGAGTTGGGAAAATGGAGGTCTCTGTAAGAGGGTCTCATGGGATGGATGTGGGATTGCTTTAGCAGCTGACTTTCTTCTTTTAGGTTCAGATGTGGGTTTTGTGTCTCTATTAAGCCAGTTTATTGCGGACTCATTTTTAGCAATTGCCTTTAATTCTCAAGCCATTGCTCCGGTTTGTATTTGAGCAAGGAGGTATGTGTGCAACCTCTGAAGTGTTGGAGGAGGATGCATGGGGCCAGCAAGATTGTCCCCTAGCAGGTAGCCTGTAAGAAGAGCTGCTTTGAAACTGGCCATCCCCTCCCCTTCTAAGGCCAATTATGACTGTGTTCTTCCAGGAAGTCTTTCCTTCTGTCTAACCTGCATCACATATGGAATTTAAGCACCTGACCTTTTGATTGATCTTCAGTAAAGAGTAAGTGGTAAGCACCCTTCCTGAGTAAAACTTCCTTTTTGTGCTCTTGATTCCAGTGTCTTCTTGCATGCTCTGTTGAATTTTTCATTCTCTGCTGCCTCTCTCTCTTGGCTCACCAACGCGGTGAGATCTCCCTGTCTCCTCCAGTTCCACACTATACTGGTCCTCCAGCATTCCTCCTACCAATGAAGCTCTGATTGCCTGCTCATTTGTGGAGTTTTTGTAATCTGATGGTCAACCTTATTACTACTCTCCTGCAATGATTCTCTCAGAGATTCGTCCTGCCTGCCAAATCCAAAATGTTCTTCAGGTCTGACTGTCATTATTGTTGAGTCATTTGAGTTACTTGCAGGCATTGTCATTTCATCCCTAAATACTTCATCTCCTAAAAACAAGAACATTTCTACCTAACTACAATAAAATGATCATACTCAGTATGTAATATAGTTCTTTGTATGGAAAAGAATACAATAATCTATTCTAATAAAAAAGTAATATTGAAATGGACAATTTCTCTGGGACACCTAAGCCACGCCCACCAGCCAATCAGAGTGGCTGTATGCAAATTAACCCAGCCAAGATGGAGGTCAACCACCACGGAACTAGATCAAACAGGAGGCTTCCGTTGCACCTGGAGTAAACTGTCTGCCTAGGCCGGCTGGGCCTCTCTCTGCTCAAGGCAACATAGTTGCAATTATAAAAGCCACAGAGCTGAAGCAAACAGGAGGCTTTGTTACCTGCCTAGGCCTCAACTTAAAGCAATAGTGTTTCAATTACAGAAGATAAATAAATCCCAGAAACCTGATTCCAGCCAGCCTTGCTGGGATGTTGGGTCAATGGGAGCTGTGGGCAGACTGAAAATGGTATTCAGCCCCGCACACAGGCTGGCCACACCCCAGTGGGGTGAGGGTCCACACTGGGGGGCTTGGCCAGTCTGCAAACAGCCATCAGCTCCTCACCCAGGCTGGCCAGGCATGCCAGCAGGTGGACATCCCCTGAGGGGTCTCAGACTGTGAGAGGGCACAGACCGGGCTGAAGGACCTCCCCAGTGCACATATTTTTGTGCACTGGGCCCCTAGTTAATACATAATAATCTAAACTAATAAAGGCATAATATTAAAATTAACCGTTTCTTTGGGACGGGTAAGCCACGCCCACCAGCCAATCAGAGCGACTGTATGCAAATTAGCCCAGCCAACATGGAGGCCGCCACTCACGGAGCTGAGTAAACGGCAACTTCCATTGCAGCAGGAGTGAAAGTGAAACTGTTTGCGGCTGCTCCGCTTATCCTGCTCAAACAAAACATGTTTGCAACAAAATATCAATCATAGAATCCTCGGGAGCTGAAGGAAACAGCAGGCCTGGCCTGACCACTAAGAGTAACATTGTCTCATTATAGAAGCGCGAGGTGAAGCAGAGAGGAGGCTTCGTTAGTAGGCCTCGGCTTAAAGGAACAGTGTATCAATTGTAGAAGATAAACAAACCCCAGAAGCCTGCGTCCAGCCAACCTTGCTGGGACATTGGGTTAATGGGAGCTGTGGGCAGCCTTAAAGCCTGAAAGTGCCAATCAGCCCATCACCCACGCTGGCCACACCCCAATGGGGTGAGGGACGTTCCTGGGGGGCTTGGCCAGCTTGCAAACAGCCATCAGCCCCTCACCCAGGCTGGTCAGGCACGCCAGCAGGTGGACATCCCCAGAGGGGTCCCAGACTGTGAGAGGGCACAGGCCGGGCTGAGGGACCTCCCGAGTGCACAGAGTGGCTGTGGGGCGGAACAGCGCAGGACCCAGGACCAATGAGTGGGAAAGAGGCAGCAGGGTTGGCGGCCTGCTTGGCGGCTCCCCAGGCCCTTTGCGGGGCACTGGGGAGTGGGAAAGAGGCGGTGGGGGCCGGGGGCCTGCTTGGCAGCTCCTCAGGCCCTTTGAGGGGAACCAGGGAGTTTGTAAAAGGTGGCGGGGGGGTCAGCGGCCTGCTTGGTTGGCTTCCCAGGCCCCTTGCAGGGCACCTGGGAGTGGGAAAGCAAGGTGGTAGGACGAGGAATGGGAAAGAGGCGGCAGGGGGTTTGCCTGCTTGGTGGCTTCCCGGGCCCTTTGCGGGGCACCCGGGAGTGGGAAAGAGGCAGTGGGGGCTGGGAGCCTGCATGGTTGCTCCCCAGGCCCTTTGCGGGGCACAGGGGAGCAGGAAAGCAAGGCTTCAGGGGCCGGGGTCCTGCTTGGCAGTTCCCCAGACCCCTTGGCGGCACCGGGGAGTGGGAAAGGAAGGCAGCAGGGGGTGGGTGAGTGGGAAAGAGTCGGCGGCCTGCTTGGTGGCTTCCCAGGCCCTTTGAGGGGCACTGGGGAGTGGGAAAGCAAGCTCTTGGGAGCTGGGGGCCTGCTTGGTGGCTCCCCAGGTCCCTTCCGGGGATCAGGAAGCAGGAAAAGGCTGGCCTGACCACGAGGCGGGGTTTTCCCTGCTTTCTGGTGGCTGGAGGAAGATGGGCAGTAGGCAAGCTTGGGAGGCAGGCAGCACCCAGCTCTGGCCACAGCTCAAAAAAGAGAACAACATGCAGGGGAGGTCAACATAGAGGGGGTGCCTGCTCCAAGCCTCGATAGTGTGCCTGGGGGCAGGCCCCCAGCAGGTAGACACACACAGGAGGATTGCTCTGAGCCTCAGATGCAGCTGGGGGCAGGTCCCCAGTGGCGACACACACACACACACACACACACAAAAGGCGCCTGGCAGACTGGGGCCATCATAGGATATCCACTGAGGGGTTCCAGACTGTGAGAGGGGGCAGGCTGGGCTGAGGGACCCCCCACTCTCCCCCGTGCACGAATTTCGTGCACCGGGCCCCTAGTATAAGAATAAACTCTGTTTCATAACTATAAACCTACTTTTGCCCCACCATGTATAGGCCATATTCAATTTTTCTGGGTATCCCGGTCTTGTCTTTGATACCTGTCTTTTAAAAATCCAGAATTCAGTTAAGGATCATGCATTGCATGTGCATGTTGTATCCCTATAGTGTCCTTTAATTTCATAGAAGAGTAGTCTAGACATTGTGTAGTCTTTTATGACATTGATATTATTGAAGATTCCATTGTTGAAGAGTTTTGTAAAATGTTCCTGAACTTGTATACATCTGATCATTTCCTCATGATTACATTCAGATTAATCACTTCGTGGCCTTTTGGCTAAGATCAAGTGCACATTCAGATAAAAACATCATGGTGTGGAGAGGAGGAGTGGAGGTGGCACGCTGCTCAGCTACTCCGCTCTTCTCCCATCCTTGGCTATCTGTCATTTTTAATCCGCTCTCCCCCCTCCCCACAAGTTACGAACTCCTTCGGGCAGAAAAAGTCATGTCTCATTTATCTTTATTCCCTCCAGCATCCAGCTCAGTGTCTAATATATATACTCGACTCCTGAGTAAATCAGAGTGAGCAATAGAGACCTGATCAATAAGAATGTGAGAAAAGATTTCTTCTGTTGATTCTCAAGTGTGTCCCAGACATTGCCAGTATCTCCATCACCAATACTGTAATAAGCAAATCATATAGGCGTTATTGAAAAGGATTTTCCTTTTCAATTTTATTTTAACTTCTGATTGTTTAAAAACAAAGGCTCAGTATGATGCCTTTATGTTTGCAGTGGCTCCTCACACCAGTGTCACTCCTAGTCACGGGGCATCCAGTCCTTTTTAATGGAGTGCACATGTCAGGCTCAAAAGTTTTGGAGGTCTAACTACCAAAAATTTAAGAATGTTTTATTCTCATTGTATCTGCTTTAACATGTAGCTTCTATTAATGGCAAGTGATATGATTTTCCATTTTTTGCTAGTTAAATAAAGTTTTAAAACCAATTTAAGTAAAAAAAAGAAAAGATAGATCTTAAAAAAAAAAATAAGGTGATGTGCAGATATTGCAAAATTCACTAGGGAGTCCTTGAATAATGAGTGTTAAGGAAACACCGAAGGGAGAATTTACTCTTTCTTTTTCTATTTATTTTTTCACTTATATTTTTCTATTTATTTTTCTATTTATTTTTTCACTTATATTTTTACTAGAGGCCTGGTGCATGAAATTCGTGCACAGGGGAGGGTGGAAGTCCCTCAGCCCAGCCTGCCCCTTCTTACAGTGTGAGACCCCCTCCTTGTATGTCCTACTGATGGCCACAGTCTGGCAGGTGCCGTGTGTATGTGTGTGTGTGTGTGTGTGTGTGTGTGAGTCTGCTGGGGGCCTGCCCCCAGCTGCACTATGGAGGCTTGGAGCAGGACCCTTCTGTGTTGATCTGTCAGGCTCCTGGCCTGACCTGCATGTTGTTCTCTCCCTTGAGTTGTGGCCAGGGCTGTGTGCCGCCTGCCTGCCACACTTGCCTGCTCACCAATCACCAGGGAGCAGGCCCCAGTGGGAGCTTCCCAGGCCTCCGCGCTTGCTCCCTTGCTCCGATTGCCATGGTGGCAGTGAGGAGAAGCAGGTTCTGCTGGAGGCTGACCAGGACCCCCCCGCCCCCAAGCATTTGCTCCCCTGCTCTGATCCGCAGTGGCAGCGGCAGCAACGGTCCCACTGGGGGCTGTCTGGGTCTCTTGCGCGTTTGCTCTCTTGCTCCCCATGGCCATACTGAGGTATGGGGAGCAAGCCCTGAGGGTGGTGCTTGCCTGCTCCAGGGCAGTATGACCTGCTCATGGGTTGCTGAGGTCATGTCTGCTAGGATCACGTTGCCAGGGTGACGCCCCCAGCATCCTGTCCCACCACTATGGCGCCGCCATCTTTGTCTCAGAGTGATGGTTAATTTGCATATTACTCTTTTATTAGATAGGATTTTTTAATAGATAATACATTGACATGACTCACACTCATGGGCATCCAGTCCTCAAAGTATGTCTCTCACAGCCACAGGGCATCCAGTTCTCAAACCAGCATCCCTCACAGTCATGGGGTATCCAGTCCTCACACCAGCGTCCCTCACAGTCCATAGCATTTAATGCTCACACCAGTGTCTGTCACCATCATGGGACATTCAGTCCTCATACTAGGGTCTTAAGCAGGAAGGGGTGGGGTCATGAAGATGTTTTTCATTTAGGCGAGACTGTTGTCCAGCGACTTACACAATTCTCTTTTGCTGGCTAGCATGTATGGGCATTTCAGACCAGTCACTACAATGGAGACCTGGATTACCATGATTGGTTTGGGTCTATTACAATTTTTCCCCAAGGCTTGCAAAGGGGCTTGCCTTTCCTGCAGTCAGAGGCTTCTATCTCGCACAAAACTGGGGAATTAGAAGCCTTTGAGGGAATAGCCATGAGTGGCTAGTGCAGTGTCTGCAGCAGAACTTTGTAGGGATGCCAGTGCAAAATTTGAGATCAAGATCTTGCTCAGAGAAGTTCAGGTTAGTACGGCCATTTCTGAGCTCAGAACCGATTTGGCCTGAGTCATTGGTGGCAGGGAGACACAAATACTCATTCTTTTTTTAAAAATATATTTTATCGATTTTTGTTTTACCGAGAGGAAGGGAGAGCGATAGAGAGTTAGAAACATCGATGAGAGAGAAACATCGATCAGCTGCCTCCTGCACACCCCCTGCTGGGGATGTGCCCGCAACCAAGGTACATGCCCTTGACCGGAATTGAGCCTGGGATCCCTGAGTCCGCAGGCCGACGCTTTATCCACTGAGCCAAACCGGCTAGGGCACAAATACTCATTCTTGCCCCAAGTTTTATGCAGTGGAACTAGATCCCTGAGGTTGTCTTCCTTTAAAGTCCCCCCCACCTTCCTCCCCCCGCCCCAGGACTTATAACCTTTGGGAGAACTCCTGTTAGAAGAAACCAGAAATGCCTCTGCTCCCTCCTAGCCTGGGCCTGGATTCTTGGAGTCTGATGGAGCACCTGATCATCAGTGAAGGGGTCAGAACCAGAGAGGGGGGACTGAGTAGACAGAAGTCGCTGGTCCTGAGAAGATGCTGGCCTGCTCTGCTTTCAGAGCCTGACATTGGCATGGTGCCCATGCTGAGAACCCATCTTTCCAGGCTGCCCCCTCCTGCCTTTCTGATGCTCTTTTCTCCTTCCTGTGCTTTTCTCACTCAACTCTTTTTTTTTTTTCTTCTACTCCTTTCTAGCCCTGTATGGCTGAGAGCTGGAGGCCCAAAGTCTTTTTCTGTCCTTGTAGTGCACAACTTTAGGAAGCCCTGTTGTTTACATCAGCCGTGAAGGGGAAGGGCACTGTTCAGAAGGTGGAGACTTGGGGAAGGTTGGAGGAATGTCACAGGAATGAGAAACAGATGTAGCGATCCAATGTGGCTTAGCCTATAGTCAAGGGAGTTGCAAGGAGAGGGGGGCCAGAGAAGGCTGGAATTTGGTGGTCATACTCATTTATGTGTTTAATCCTTTTGTAGCTTTACTGGTGTTCATGGAGCAAGAGACTCCCGGCAAGGCAGTGAACAACAAGCCGATGATTAATTGCCCCTTTTAAATTGTAATTATGTCACTCACCAGAAACCCGTGAACATTAATTCTCAATTTACAGAGTGAGTAATTGAATAATGAAGGGGCTGCCTGTTTGTTGTGCTCTGTTTTCGCCCTTGCATTTCTGCAATGCCAGGCCCTTCTGTCTCTCTCAGGCCTTGGATAAAGCCCACTTCCCTGGTGATTTTAGTGCCCCTTCTGGCCTTCTGATAGTGAGTTGTCTGGCATCACTTTCTATTGATGGTGGGTGAGGCATAGGCTGATGTCATGTTCTCTTGAGAGAAAGGAGACTAGCCCTTTCTGACTCCAATCTGATGCTGCCTTTTAAGTTCTCTTCCAGAAACAAAAGCCTGCTCTGGCTAACTCAAGCAAAAGAACACGCGCTTATTGGAAGAACTGTTGGAAGGATATCGGGAAGCCAGAGGCCAAGGGAAAGCTGGACAAGCAGTCTTGAAAGGAGAGAGCTAAAACCAGGATCTGGTGGGGAGGGAGGGGGCACTTAGTCCCTGCAGGACACAGGACAGGACTCAGCTCCACAGTTTCTAATGTGTAATTTTACACCAGATTGATTCAAATTCTTGAGCTAGTCACACCCTTAGCAATGGAGGGTGGGTCACCTTGACTGTGCCACTTCACTAGAAGCAGGAATGTTTGGTGGGCACCCTCCATAACCCCATCCTCAATCTTTGGATGTTCACACTCTTTTTTTTTCAACTCTCTCCTTTCTAGCTCTGTAGAGCTGAGAGTGTGCCCACTTTGGGAGGGAGTTCACAGGGAGGAAAGGTTAGCACCCCCTGGAGCCATCATTCTGCATCAGCAAGGTTCTGGCCTTCTGTTCTCAAAGTTCTCCTGGATGCTGATCTGCATTTCCTTTTCGAATCTGCAGTCTTCTTTTCTGGCCTTGGGGTCCAGGAACTAGGTTCTTCAGATGGTTGCTCCTTGGTGTCCCAGTAACATCGTGTTGTGTATGGCACTGGGAACCCCTGAGTAGACTCACTGTCATTTTGAACAAGATATGTAAGAAAGACCTTGTATTTTTAAGAAACCCTGTGGATGTCCTTATGCTGGATGCCCTACCGCCTGCTACTTCCTGCCTCTCAAAACAGTCACATACCCTGTTTGGTATGATTTTTCCAGTCATGAAGACACTTGGTGTGGAGCCACATGCACCTTTTTTGATCAGCAACCATCATTTGTAAGCTAGCAGGCCGTGTGAGGGGTGTAGGCTGTGGCCATTGTCCAGAGTGCTGGCCCCAGTGTTGGTGGGGAGGCTCTCTGGTACACACTGCAATCAAATATACTATCTTGGCCTTTTTGTTGAGGAACTGAATCAGAAAAAGTAATTCAGTGCTTTTCCGAGAGAGAGAAACAAGGTACTTTTAGTAGCTATAGACGAAATGTTTATATCTTCCCCAAAATTCGTATGTGGAAACGGTATCTCCAGTGTGGTAACATTGTAGGTTGGGACTTAGGGAGGTGACTCTGTCATGAGGGTGAAGCCTATGAATGGGGTTAGTGTCCTTGTTAAAAGGGACCTCAGCAAGGCCCCTTGCCCCTTCTGCCATGTGAGGAAAGTGCCATTTAGGAATCAGGAAGCAGCCACATCTGCAGGTGCCTCGCTGGCACTGGACTTCTAAGCCCAGGGATATGTTTGTTCTGAGACTTTGATATTTATTTATTTCAGAAATAAATTTCTGTTGTTTGTAAGTTACCCAGCCTATTTTTTAAAATTTTTGTTTTAGTAGTCCAAACAGACTAGGAGTCTAATTGAACTTCTTCAGATCCCTATAGATTCATTTTTCTCTTGATCTCCCTTGGAGACACCATGCTTCATACAAAAGAATCTTAAAAGTTGCCTACAGGTTTTGGAATTGCCAGTGGATGTGTTAATCACAAATAGGATGGGTAAGAATCCACTTTACAGCCCCTGGCCTCATGGTTTTCTTCTCATCAGTGATTCCTATCTTCATTTGACATAAGAAACCCAGCTCAGCTTCACCCTCGTTTCCTGGATTATTCTGCCTTTAAGATCTTGAACAATGATCTCCCAGACCACAGATTCACTGTCTGTCTTTCTGTTTTTGCTCTCTCTTTCCTCTGGAACGTTCTCATTGCTTTCATTGCATTGTCAGACTTCTCTGTTCTCCCAGTTCATCATCTCTCTGGTATCACTTGTTTTCTTACCCAGTGAGCATGTCAGGTTTCACCTCTCCTCTCTCCAGCACTCACTGTGGGTCTGCCCGCAGCTGGAGTGCTGCTGGAGAAAACTCAGGAGCCACTGTGTCCAGTGTAGGAGCCTCTACCTGATCTTCCCTGACTCCCCACAGCAGCTTCTCACAGCCCTCCCCACCCAGGTACCCCTCATTCTCAGCAAACACCTCTGCTTTTAGCTCACTGAGGAAGGAGGCCATCTAAGCTGAACTCTTGTTGCTTCTCCCTTTCATGTTGGCTTCTCTGATTATTCACTCAGTACAGTGCTCTCGGACCTGTCATCTTGATTGGATTCTGAGGAAAGGTGTTATCTGGGACTTTCTTCTGCCATTGTTCTTCCTCTTGCTTAGTGCTTTCATTTTTTCCTACCTACTTACTCCATCTTCTCAGCTTATCTATTTGCCCAAGATTCCCCAAAGCACCTTATAATTTTTTTAACCTGCTTTTAATGTTGTAGAAGCTGTGCATCCTCTGTTCTTTAGATTATACTTAAATGTTTTTTTTTTTAATCCTCACCCAGGGATATATATTTGTAATTGACTTTAAGAGAGAGAGAGACATCGATGTGAGAGAGAAACATGGATCGGCTGCTTCCCATACGCACCCCAAGGGAGAATCAAATCCGCAGCCTAGATATGGGCCCTGAGCAGGAATTGAACCTGCAATCTTTTGGTGTATGGAATGGTATTCTAACCAACTGAGCTCCCCAGCTGTGTATATAGTTTTTAAAAATTTAAATTTTGGAGTGGTTGTAGGCTCACATAGAAGTTTCAAAAATAGTATAGAGATTCCCATGTGCTCTTCCCCTAGTGGTAACATCTTGCATAACCATAACATGGGGTTTCTCAGTCTCAGCTCTGTTGACATTTTTGGTTGGATATGTCTTTGTTGGGGGGGGAGGGGTCTTCTGGATTATATGATGTTTAACAGCATCCCTGACTTCTACCCATTAAATGCCAGTGGAACTTCCCCAGGTGTGACAAACCAAAGTGTCTCCAGATGTTACCAGATGTCTCCAAATCACCCAGTTGAAAACTACTCTGTATTAGTTTTTTATTACAGCTGTAACAAATTATCACTCACTTCATACCTTAAAACAACATGAATTTACCCTCTTTTAACTCCTTAGATCCGAAGTCTGACATGGTGTAGCTGGATTCTCTGCTCAGAGCCTCACTGGGCTAACATCAAAGGTGTTAGCCCGGGCTACGGTTCTCCTTGGAGGCTTTTGGGGAAGAATCTGCTTCCAAACTCATACTGACTGTGTGCAGAATCCAGCTCCTTCCCATGCTTTTTTCAAACCAGCAGCAAGTGTCTAGTTCATCTCATGCTTTGAATCTATGATTTCTTTTTCTGCCACCAGCTAGCTGTGCTTTTAAGGGCTCATGTGGTGACATTGGGCCCACTGGATAATCTAGGATAATCTCACCTCATTCACAGTCTCCAGGGATTAGGGCGTAGACATCTTTGACAGGCAGTTAGTATGCCTGCCATCCACTGCTATAGTACAGTGATCATAACCAGGAAATCTAGGTAAATGCATGTACAGTTTTTTGTATAAACCTAACTTTCATTTCTACGTGATAAATACACAGGAGTAGGGTTGCTGGATCATTTGGTAAGTGTATGCTTACCTTTATAAAATACTGCCAAATTGTTTTCCAAAGTGGCTGTCCCATTTTACATCCTCACCAGCAATGTAGGAGTGACCCAGTATCTGTATCTTTGCCACACTTGGAACTGTCAGTATTTTTTTTTTAAATTTTTTGAATATACTTTTTTTATTGATTTTTTTACGGAGAGGAAGGGAGAGAGATAGAGAGTTAGAAACATCGATGCAAGAGAAACATTGAAGAGCTGCCTCCTGCACACACCCTACTGGGGATGTGCCCACAACCAAGGTACATGCTCTTGACCGAAATCGAACCCGGGACCCTTGAGTCCGCAGGCTGACGCTTTATCCACTGAGCCAAACCGGTCAGGGCGGAACTGTCAGTATTTAAAATTATTTAAAGTATTTAAAATAAGAATGTCAGTATATAAACTAATTATTCTGATAGATATGTAAGGGTACCTTATTGTGGCTTTAATTTGTATTTCTCTAATGGCTACCAATGTTGAGTATTCTTTCATGTGCCCACTTAGGGTTTAGTACCCACCTATCCCCATACATAGTGATTACAGTGCTAGAGGCCCGGTGCATGAATTTGTTCAAGGGTGGGGGGGTTCCTGTGGCCTGGCTGGTGATCGAGCCTATTGAGGCCATCTTGCCCAGTCCTTATCGGGGCCGATCGGGACCAGGCAGCTGGGGGGGGGGGGGAGGAGGAACTGCAGGAGGTTGGCTGTGGGAGCACATTAATCACCAGGGAGCAGCTCCTGCATTGAGCGTCTTCCTCCTGGTGGTCAGTGTGCATCATAGTGACCAGTTGTTTGGTTGACCAGTTGTAACGATTGCTTAAGTTTTTATATACGTAGAAGATTATTGACTATATTCCCTATTGGGGGTGGTCATCCTATTCTACATGACTATTCTATAACTATGAATTTGTACTTCTAAATCCCTTTAGCTTTTTCACCAAGCCCTCCAACTCTCCTCATTTTCCTTCACCAATTACATATTTTTTTAAAAAAATAAATTTTTATTAAGAGAGAGCTAGAAACATCAATGATGAGAATCATTGATCAACTGCATCCTGCATGCCCCCCTCCCACTGGGGATTGAGCCCACAACCTGGGCATGTGCCCTGACCAGGAATCAAAATGTGACCTCCTGGTTCATCAGTGGATGCTCAACCACTGAACCACACTGGCAGGGCCAAGTCTTTATTTCTTCTTTATTCTGAAGAGTATTTTGCCAAGATACAAATTTTTGGGTTAACACATTTTTTTTCCATCCTTGTGCCACTTCCTCCTGTTGGCAACTAGAACAGCATCAGGTGTTAGACCTGTGGGGTCAGACCAGACCTTGGTTCAGCAACCTCAGTACTGGAGTTCTGGCTAGAAAGTAATTCAGAGACAAAATTCAAAATATAAGAGAAGGTTTATTTAGAAAGTCACAGAGGAGGAAGTGACTAGTAGAAGAAATGGGCTCAGGACACAATTTACTGAGACAAAAGAAGGACCCTTGGAGCTTGGGAGAGAGAGGTAAGGCACCTGGGTGGGGGCAAGAAAAGGAGAAGGGGAAAGGCTTGGGTGTGCTTCTGGGAGGTCCTTGGTCCTAAGGACTTTAAAGGGTGGGGAATTTAGGGGATGTCCCAGGAGAGGATCTTAATAGAAGAGTTATTGGCTTTACAGGTGTGTCCTTTCAGGATCGTGGTCTCCGCTGATCGGTTGGTGCCAGGGCAGGGAGTCATTAGTCAGTGCAGCTGGTCCTGATGTTAGCCATGCATTGCTTGTCTGGCTGTGCTGCTTTTCTGGGCCTGGAGCTGAAACACAACTTAGACCTAGTATTTCATGCGGGTCAGCACTCATTGTCCAGGGGACTTAATGCTTCAGGGCTGTTCTCCAGACCTCTCTTTTGTTCCCCCTTTAAGGGGATCTAACCAGCATGACTAACAACATGCCAGGAGAGGAAAGGTCAGGAAGGGTCCAAACTGCATACCCAGTGATATGAAAGGTCAGGGGTGTCTAAACCACAAGACCAGTTCTGCCTGTTGTTAGGGTCCTGAAGCTTTATCTGGGTGACCTTCTGTATCTAACTCATCATCCTTGCTCTGCTCATGTCTGTCTAATTGCCTACTACACTTCTGGCATCCATGGTTTCTGTTGAGAAATTCACACTTATTTAAATCATTCTCCTATAGGTAATATTTCATTTCTCCCTGGCTACTTTCTGGATTTCTTATTTGTCTCTAGACTTAAAATTCTTGATTATGATTTGCTTGGGAGTGTATTTCTTTTGGTTTATCCTTTTGGAGTTCACTCAGCTTCTTGAACCTATAGGGTTTTCTTTTGTCAACTTTGGGACATTTTTTTTATTTTATTGATTTTTTACAGAGAGGAAGGGAGGAGGTCAGAAAGTCAGAAACATCGATGAGAGAGAAACATCGATCAGCTGCCTCCTGCACGCTCCCCACTGGGGATGTGCCCGCAGCCAAGGTACACATGCTCTTGACGGGAATCAAACCTGGAACCTTTGCATCCACAGGCTGATGCTCTATCCACTGAGCCAAACCGGTCAGTGCTCAATGTCATCTTATTAGATACATTTAGAAGGCTGGTTTCTTTCTTTTTATTTCTTTAAATCTTTGTCGTTTAAAGTATTACGTATGTCTCCTTTTTCCCCTATTGACCTCTCCTCAGTATTCCCACCCCTCAGCACATGTCCTCCCTTCCCCCTAGTGTCTGTGTCCATTGGTTATGCTCATATGCATGCATATAAGTCCTTTGATGATCTCTTACCTCCCCCCTCCTCACCTTTCCTCTGAGGTTTGATGGTCTGTTTGATGCTTCTCTGTCTCTGGTTCTATTTTTGTTCATTAGCTTATGTTGTTCATTATATTCCAAAATGAGTAAGCTCATGTGATATTTGTCTTTCTCAGACTGGCTTATTTCACTTAGCATAATGCTCTCTAGTTCCATCCATGCTGTTGCAAATGGTAAGAACTCCTTATTTTTTACTACAGCGTAGTATTTCATTGTGTAGATGTACCACAGTTTTCTAACCCATTCATCTACTGATGGGCACTTAGGCTGTTTCCAAATCTTAGCTATGGTGAATTGTGCTGCTATGAACACAGGGGTGCATATATCCTTTCTGATTGGTGTTTCTGATTTCTTGGGATCTGTCCTAGAAATGGGATTACTGGGTCAAATGGGAGTTCCATTTGTAGTTTTTTGAGGAAACTCCATACTGTTCTCCACAGTGGCTGGACCAGTCTGCATTCCCACCAGCAGTGTAGGAGGGTTCCTTTTTCCATACATCCTCGCCAGCACTTGTGGTTTGTTGGTTTGTTGATGATAACCATTCTGACAGGTGTGAGATGGTACCTCATTGTCATTTTGATTTACAACTTTGAGCTTGTTTTCATATGTCTCTTGGCCTTCTATATGTCCTCTTTCAAAAAGTGTCTATTTAGGTCCTTTGACCATTTTTTTTATTGGGTTGTTTATCTTCCTTTTGTTAAGTTGTATGAGTTCCCTGTAAATTTTGGAGATTAAACCCTTATTGGAGATAACATTGGCAAATATGTTCTCCCATGCAGTGGGCTCTCTTCTTGTTTTGTTGGTGGATTCTTTTGCTTTGCAGAAGCTTTTTATTTTGATGTAGCCCCATTTGCTTATTTTTTCCTTAGTTTCCATTGTCCTAGGAGCTATATCAGTAAAGATATTGCTTGACATATATCTGATATTTTGTTGCCTGTGGATTCTTCTAAGATTTTTATGATTTCCCATCTTACATTTATGTCCTCTCCATTTTAAATTTATTTTTGTGTATGGTGTAAGTTGGTGGTCTAGTTTCATTTTTTTGCATGTATCTTAATAGATACATGCAAAACATTCAAAGAAGAACTAAAATCTATCCTCCCAGACTATTGCAAAAAATTTAAGAGGAAGGAAACACTTTCAAGCTCTTTCTATGAAGCCAGCATTACCCTAATCCCCAAAAGACACTACAAAGAAAGAGAAATGCAGGCCAATAACCCTGATGAACATGGATGCTAAAATCCTCAACAAAATTCTAGCAAATCAGATCCAGCATTACATTAGAAAGATCATACACCATGACCAAGTGGGATTTATCCAGGGATGCAAGGATGGTACAATATCCACAAATCAATAAATGTGATGCATCACATAAACAAATTGAGAGACAAAAATCACATAGTCATATCAATCGATGCAAAAAAAGCATTTGACAAAATCTAACCCCTTTTCTTGATAAAAGCTCTCAGCAAAGTGGGAATAGAGAGATCATACCTCAACGTAATAAAAGCCTTGTATGACAAACCTACAGCCAACATCATACTTAATGGGCAAAAACTAAAACCATTTCTCCTAAGAACAGGAACAGGGATGCCCACTTTCACCACTCCTGTTCGGCATAGTACTGAAAGTGCTAACCATAGTGATCAGACAAGAAGAAGAAATAAAATTGGAAAAGAAGTAAAACTTCATTATTCACAGATGACATGATATTGTACATAGAAAACCCCAAAGACTGCATCAAAAAACTACCAGACTTAAGCCCTGACCGGTTTGGCTCAGTGGATAGAGCGTCAGCCTACAGACTGAAAGGTTCCAGGTTCGATTCTGGTCAGGGGCATGTGCCATGGTTGCAGGCACATCCCCAGTAGGAGGTGTGCCGGAGGCAGCTGATCGATGTTTCTAACTCTGTATCCCTCTCCCTTCCTCTCTGTAAAAAAAATCAATAAAATATATTTAAAAAAAACCCCACCAGACTTAATAAATGAATTTGGTAATGTAGCAGAAATCGATGGCTTTTTTATACACCAATAATGAACTCACAGAAAAAGAAACTAAAAAAAAAACAAAACAATCCTTGACAAGGACAAGGGAGGCAAGAGTATACAATGGAGTCAAGATAGTCTCTTCAATAAATGGTGTTAGGAAAATTGGTCAGACATGGAAATATTCTTCTAGTTGTTTTTTAGCAACAGAGAGATGTGCTCAACTTGAAGGAGAGGGCTGCAGCATGGCAAAGATGGGAGAGTAGTTTCATTCTAGTAGAGTGTCTGAGTTTGCGTCTGGGCTGGCCACCACAGAGAATCTCTGCAGTGTTTCCTGCCCACCGGGAGGGCCTGATGGTAAAGACACGTGAATGAATTCCTAAAGCACTGGAAGATATGGGTGTGAATCTGGTTCTGCCCTTTACAAGGTCAGGGTATTGGTTCTGTTTTATACCCATTTTCTCTTGCATAAAGTGAGGTTAACAATCTGCATCTCACTGGCATTGAAAATAATAAGAAAGCATATATAAAGCTCTTGACATGTACTCAACATTCAGTAAATCTTCATTCTTTTTTAACACATATTTTAGGAAGCTGGAGAATTTTCTTTTGGCTGAGTTAAGAATTGCGCATAGCACATTTGCACATCCCTTCAGTATGTTTTCCGGAGTGATATAACACAGAGGCAGAAGATCATGGTTAATCCTTGAAGATCCTACTCAATTCCAGGATTTCAGTATTTTAAGATTGGGGTTGAGGGAGTGGGTTGGCTTTTTGGAAAGGAAATTTTTTCTCAAGCAAAGATTGTAGGTTTTTTGTTTGGTGTCATCTTATCATGTAGGTGAGGTAACTTGGGTCCCCTGAAGGTTAAATAATGGTACTCAGTTTAACGCGATGAGTACTAAAACCAGTATAAGGGCTCTCAGATTTTCAACAATCAAGCCAGGTCATCAGACCTACTGCTCCTCTCCTGACCTGTGGGTCTGTTTTCTCTTTCTTCCAGACAGAATATTCTTTAGGGGAGTCAAGATGGTTTAATCTTCTGTTTCATGTCAAGAGAGGCCTTTTTGCTAAGAGAATGTGTGTGTGTGTGTGTGTGTGTGTGTGTGTGTGTGTGTGTGTGTGTGTAGAAGTACTGTAAGCAGAGATGAGATGAGATTCCAGGTAATACCTTACAGCAGATTTGAGTGGTAGCTGTTGGTTTGCATGGGGAAGGGAGAAATCGCTACTTTGTCTCCTTCCTGTCTGTTGATTGCAGGTGGCACTCCTCACTCGCCAGTGAAGTGAATCTTTTCTTCCCCCTCAGATTCACCACTTCTCTACCTCTCACCTTCTCCCAGCAGGTGCCTGTGTGTCTCTAGCAGAATGTCTTGTCATCTTCTTGGGGAACCGTTGTTGGGATAACACGTGATTTTTCAGAGAGAAGTTTTACTCTTACGAGAGTCATACTCCTCTGACACACCATGGACTGTGTCTAGTAAAGTGGGCTTGTGAGGTGGTGTGGCTGGCATCAGTATACTCCAGGGGAGGCCTTGGTCAGAATCATGCTCCAGGGGTGAGAACCCTGCCCTCATGTGAGTAATGGTACGGCAGACTCCTGCTGCCTCAGTTGCCCTGACAGAGAGTCGAGGTGACTCTATGCACATGTACTTGGGAGCCTGTGACGTGGGCCCACTCTGAGCCTTTCAGTCAGGCTGAGGTAGAGTGTGGTGCCTTTTCCTCATTTCCTGGGCTCTCAGCAGTCACGAGAGCGAGGAGGTGGCCGCGGCAAGTAGAGCCAGGAGCCCTAGGGTGTGGCTGCCAGGGAAGTGCGAAAGCTGTCTTCCCAGGGACTTTTCTCCCCAGGCCTTTTCTCTGTTCCTTGCCCAAGTCTCAGTGTTTTCCAGAGGCTCAGATGTATGAGCTGCATCTGGTCAGCTGGTAGTAGGAGAGAGACTGGCGTGCCAGTGTTGGCCCATTTTCCCAAGGCTCTGGGAGGCGCAGAAGAGAAGAGGACTCAGACCTTTGAGCTGATGGGCAGAGAGATGGCTGTCCACAGGGACATGTGGAGAATTCTGTGTTTTTCAGTGGGGAAAGCATGTTCCTGTTTCTTCTGCTGTGAATACTAAGGAGAGATGATGAAGACAAGGAGGTGATGGAGATGGTGGTGATGGTGATACGGAGGAGGGCTGGGGCTTCAAGGGATAGAAGGGTTGTTGACAGCACAGGAATAAATGGACCTGTGTAAAATCTCCCACATTTGACATTTAGTTTCCCAGGAAGTTGATGATTCCCTAAAATACTAAAAACACTGAGTTTCTGGTTTGAGCTAGAGAATCTCCCAGACTTTTCTGTTTCAGTTTGCTGTTCTCACGTATTTGTGCTAGAAAATGTGGTGTACCATGGGACTTTTCATTGTCCGCCTTAGGACCTTTTTTCTAACTGCATTATTTTATTTTAAATATGTCTTTATTGATTTCAGAGAGGAAGGGAGAAGGAGAGAGAGATGGAAACATCAATGATGAGAGAGAATCGTTGATCAGCTGCCTCCTGCACACCCCACCCTGGGGATCGGGCCAGCAACCTGGACTTATGCCCTGACTGGGGATCAAGCTGTGATCTCCTGGTTCATAGGTCAACACTCAACCACGGAGCCACGCCAGCCGGGCTTGTAACTGTATTATTTTAAATACAGCAGGGATACGTGCTTTGAAAGGTCATACATGTTCATTTAAAAAAATTTAAAGATGTTTTTGAAACAAAAAATTAAAGCCCTCTTGCCCCCATGGCACTCCCAGGCTCTCTGTGGAGTAGGGACCAATGGGGACCATTGTGGGCTCTTGTGAACATTTATGTCCCACCATGCCCGGCCGGTGTGACTCGGGGTGTGGTGTGGTTGCCTTGGGAAGGAAGAGGGAGAAAAGTGACAGGGCAACTTTGTCATCTTTGTCGAGTGAGAATGTTGGGAAGAGATGAATAATCTTTCCCCAACTGTTCATTTTTCCTTCTCAAGCCTTGTGCTGTGTGCTGCTAATGTATTTCATGAAGTTTCTCTCTTTTTCTACTGTCTGTATTTTTTTGCTTCACAGTTTGAAGCACAGCATTACAACGGAGGGGCAGGAGAGGGAAAACCACATGGCATGCTGGGAGTTGCGTAAGGAGGTCAGCGCAGGGGGCTTCACCTGGCCTCCTGTGTGCCAAGGCATGTGAGAGGGCCCTCAGAGTGAGACCAAGCTGTGCCTCCACGGGTGAGTGTTCAGGTGTCCAAGCCAGAGAGGTCCAGCACTCCATGGCAAACACGACGTCACAGTGTCGGTTCTCGAGTGGCTTCTCTTCTTCAACCATCTATGTAGCGATAACGAGGGAAAGACATAAGCCTATTAAAACCTTGTCCATTCTTAAAACAATGGAAAGTAGTTCTGGTAAAGAGCTGGGGCTCCGTGTTGTCAGTCTGCTTCTCTTGCTTTTAGGATCACCACAAGTTGATCTGGAAAACAAATTTGTCCTTTTTAATGGATACCTTCTGTTCTTCATCCCCAGCTGGTTTTTCCTTTGTAGCAGGCGGCAGTCACAGGGTGTGAATGAATGTTCTCTCTCTCTGCTTCCTGAAAAGTGTTAAGCTCTGCTCCTGGCCCTTTATGCCAGCTTATGTGTTCCCAAAGGCAGGGGCTGGGCCTGAGTTACTTTTTTGCCCTCCTGGTGTCCAGCACACGGTCTCCTGGGCCCTATGGTCAGGGAGGACCTCTGACATTCACAGAAAACAGCTACGTGGTCACTGCAAACAGATGTTTGTTTTTCTCAGGGATTCAGGCTGGGCTGTGGTCTGTGTTGCTCTGCATTCGATATGGGCCTCTGCTTGATTGAGGCCAAAGCCATGCTGTTTCTGAGAATTCCAGGTTACTTTATGCCTTGGACTGTTGTTCCCATTTCCTGGAATGTTCCAGTTTCTGCTTCCCCCAACTTAACAGGAACACTTTCAGGGCCAGCCTAGATTACCTTCCTTTAGGAAGCATTGCTGGCCCTCCCAAAGCACTTTCTGCCGCGCTGTGCTCTGAGTTCTGTTTAACTCGGTGCCTCTCTCCCATTACTTACCATTATCTAGAACCGTGGTCGCCAACCTTTCAGAC
Organism: Murina feae; assembly: GCA_004026665.1. NCBI lineage: Eukaryota > Metazoa > Chordata > Mammalia > Chiroptera > Vespertilionidae > Murina > Murina feae. The sequence goes on from PVJC01005286.1 coordinate 36,861, forward strand.
CTCACAGACCACCAGTGGTCCTCGGACTACTGGTTGGTGACTGCTGACCTAGAATACAATTTTTGAAGGTGGAATCTTTGATTAAGTCATCTCTGAATTAAGCTTTCAGCTAGGAACTTGGTAGGGACTAAAAAAGAAAGAAATTAAAAATGGTATGGAATGACTAAAGGAATCTTGTCTCTGGTTCTGCTTAGCAGATACTGGGTATTGTGAGCTGTAAAACATGTTTGCAAAGGACAAAGGTTACCAGGAGCTGACCTGATGAGATCGGGTCTTGAGATGCCTGGACAAACTGCATGACCTTTGTTCAAAAAGATAGTCATTTCCTTGTGGTCTGGTCATACATATTGTCATAGCATTCATGGGATAAAACATGGATCTGTGATACTTTAGAAAATATAAAGAAAGGAGAAATGGCGCTTTGCAGACGCCGCCGCCCGGAAGCCGCCGTGACCAGCCGTGGTGAACCCCATCGTGTTCTTCGACGTCGCGGTCGATGGCGAGCCCTGGGGCCGCGTCTCCTTGGAGCTGTTCGCAGACAAAGTTCCAAAGACAGCGGAAAACTTCCGTGCTCTGAGCACTGGGGAGAAAGGATTTGGTTATAAAGGTTCCTGCTTTCACAGAATCATTCCGGGATTTATGAGCCAGGGTGGTGACTTCACACGCCATAATGGCACAGGCGGCAAGTCCGTCTATGGGGAGAAATTTGAGGATGAGAACTTTATCATGAAACATACCGGTCCTGGCATCTTGTCCATGGCCAATGCTGGTCCTAACACAAACGGCTCCCAGTTTTTCATCTGCACGGCCCAGACCGAGTGGTTGGATGGCAAGCATGTGGTCTTCGGCCAGGTGAAGGAAGGCACGGATATTGTGACAGCCATGGAACGCTTTGGGTCCTGGAATGGCAAGACCAGCAAGAAGATCACCATTGCTGACTGTGGGCAACTCTAATAAATATGACTTGTGTTTTATCTTAACCACCAGACCATTCCTTCTGTAGCTCAGGAGAGCACCCCTTCACCCCGATTTGCTTGGAATGTTCTATAATCTTTGTGCTCTTGACAGTTTATTAGGTTCCATAATTTCCCTACCCTTTCCCAGTCTATCTGGATTGCAGAGTTAAGTTTATGATTATGAAATAAAAAATAAACAGTTAAAAAAAAAAAAAGAAAAAGAAAGGAGAAATGACTGTCCAAAGTGGGACAGAGGGTTCAATAGGGGGAAAAAAGGGACATATGTAATACTTTGAACAGTAAAGTTTAAAGTACATATGAAATTAAATAAACCTTTTGAAATATAAAAAATAACAGTGTATCAATAACAAAAAATAACTTGTTAATTTAATTATAAGAAAACTTTGGTTAAAGCATTTTAAAATTAACAGGGTATTAATTTTCACATGTGACATATGGACTGGAAATTTTGTCCATTAAATCTGAAGTCTGTTAAATCAAGGCCTACAAAATTGAGGGTTTATTGTATTGAACACAACCATTTTCCTTGGCTCTTTACCCAAGCCCAAAGCAATAGTTTGTTATTTCTTCATTCTTAAATATGGTGGGTGGGGGGGAACAATCCAATCAAGACAAAAATCATCAGACATTTGATAACTTTCTCTGACATTATCATATTAAAATGAGAATAAAAACACCAGGGGAGGAGGATGATGGTGGCAAATTTGTAATAGCTAAAAAAAAAAAAGCTCGTGATCTGTAGGTAATTGGCTAAGTTGACCAGAGAGAGCTGGAGTTCAGACCTACAACATAGAAGCACAGAAAGAGTTGGGCAGCATCAGGGAGCCCCAGTGAGCTCCCAAATCAGAAGAACCAGGCACCTGTGCACGTGGGTGCGGTGGGTGGGGGGCGGGTAGAGAAAGTCTGTGTGAGTAGTCAGAGTCCTTCCCCACCTGTATAGTGTGGTCATTGCAGTTCCTCACACTTGTAGAAGACCCATGGTTTATCCTCCAGGTTATGGCCTGGCGTGGTTAAAGTGGAAGGACTTCGTACTTCGTGTGGAGAAACAGGCATCACTGAGAATGGTACATCATGCTCAAGACCAGGTGAGACCCTTTATGCCTGCTTGACTCCAAGAGCATAGGCATAACCTCCAGACAAGAAGATTACACCATTTCTCTATGCAAAGTTGAAGAGCCCAGGTGGAAAGCTGCATAAATAGTGAAAGTTGGAAGTTCTTCAGTAAAATGTTCTGAGCCAGATCACCCTTCCAATTGACAAATTGCTCCATAGAAACAGATTTGTTACTGCTTTATTCTGAAATATGAGGGGACGATCCCATCAAGAGATCATCAGACATTGGATAACCTTTCTCTGACATTATCAAAATATAAGCCAAAATAAATATAAGACCAAAACAATCAGCTAGTCCCAATCAAATAGAGAAAAAGGAACACAGGAAACAATACAGGGGAATAGAAGAAAACCTTTTTACAGTTAAAAAAATCCTCACATTGGAAGAAATATTGTATTCATAAACTTAGAAGAGGAGCTGTTAAAAAAATAACACTTAGAAAAAGAGAGCTCTTAGAAATTAAACATATGATACAGAAATAAAACATTCAATTGAAGGGCTAGAATATAGAGTTGAGGCATTCTTCCAGAAATTAGAACAAAAAGACAAAAAGATGGAAACTATGAGAGAAACATTAGGGTCATCAGGTACTTTGTTTAGGAGGTCAAACATCTAAATAATAGCAGTTCCAGAAAGAGAAAACTGAAGAAATTATTAATGACATGATTTTAGGAAGTTTCCCAGAACTGAGGAATAAGAGCTTCCAGATTTAGAGGTCCCATTAGTTCCAAGTCCATCAGCTTTTCAGAATAGATTTATACTTGGCTACATCTTTATGAACTTTTAGAACATAAAGCACCAAAACTGATCCCATGAGTTTCCAGAGAGAAGAACATAGTATCTATTGCTGCATAACAAATCACTTCCAAACATAGTGGCTTAGAACAGGGAGTGGCACACTTTTTCTTAAAGTATTTTAGGTTTATGGGCCACACAGTGTACTCAGCTCTGCTGTAGCAGCACAAAAGCAGACATAGATTATCTAAACTAATAAAAGCGAAATAGTAAAATTAACCGTTTCTTCGGGATGTGGTAAGCCACGCCCACCAGCCAATCAGAGTGACTGTATGCAAAATAGTCCAGCCAAGATGGAGGCCAGCAGCCAAGAAGCAAACAGCAGCAAGTGAGTAGCTGACAGAGGGGCAGGGTGGGTCAAAAGCAGCACTAGGACAGGCCTGGAGGGCACCCCAGCGGCTTTGATCCTGCCTGGAGCTGGGGCCCCTGGGACCTCAGCACCGCGGGACAGGCCTGCAGGGCGCCCAGCACCCCAGAGGCTCTGATCCCGCCTCGGCGCTGGGGTCGCTGGGACCTCAGCACCGCGGGACAGGCCTGGAGGGCGCCCAGCACCCCAGAGGCTCTGATCCTGCCTCCGTGCTGGGGCCACCTAGAGCATGTGCGGCACCCCGGTGGCTCTGAGACTGCCTGGGCGCTGTGGCCACTGGGGGCCAGAGCAGCGTAGGACATGCCTGGAGGGTGCCGGGTACCTCAGTGGCTCTGAGCACCCTTCGGCGCTGGGGCTACCAGGCAGGTGTGCAGTTAGGAGCCAGTAGCACCACGGGTTCCCCAAGTGGAGAGGGTGTAGACCAGGCTGAGGAAACCCCCCCCCCCCAGGGCACAAATTTTTGTGGACCGGGCCCCTAGTCCTATATAATAAAAGAGTAATATGCAAATTGACCCTAACAGCAGAATAACTGGGAATGACTGGTCACTATGACACACACTGACCACCAGGGGGCAGATGCTCAATGCAGAAGCTGCCCATAGTGGTCAGTGCACTCCCACAGGGGGAGTTCTGCTCAGCGACAAGCCAGGCTGACAGTTGCCAGTACAGCGGTGGTGATGGGAGCCTTTCCTGCCTCCTCAGCAGTGCTAAGGATGTCTGACTACAGCTTAGGCCTGCTCCCACTGGCAAGTGGACATCCCTCGAGGGCTCCCGGGCTGCCAGAGGGATGTCTGACTGTCAGCATAGGCCCAATCGCCCTGGGAGCAGACCTAAGCCAGCAGGTAGACATCCCCCGAGGGGTCCCAGACTGCGAGAGGGCACAGGCTGAGTGCACAAATTTTTGTGTGCCTCTAGTACCTAAATAAGTGGTTATGACTGTGTTCTAATAAAACTTTATATATAAAAGCACATGGCCACTTCAGGCATAACTTTGCCAACCCTGGCTTAGAAGAACAACATTATGTCTCACAATTTCTGCAGCTTAGCTGGGTCATTCAGCTCTGGGTCTCACAAGGCTGCCATTTAGGTGTGTTGTTTAGGGCTAAGATTCAACCAGATTTGACTGGGTGGATCTGCTTCTTCGCACATTCATGAGGCTGTTTGCTGGATTCAGTTCCTAAGGGCCATTGCATCAAGGGCCTCAGTTCTTGCCACTCGGTTCTCTTCAGAGGCAGCTTGCTTCATCAGAGTGAGCAGGCTCTCGAGATCATGAGCAACACAGAAGCCACTGTCTTTTGTAACCTCGGAAGTAACATCCCATCACTTTTTACCATATTCTCTTTGTTAGTAGCAATTCACTAAATCCAGTTCCTGTTCAAGGGGAAGGAGTTGGAAGGGTACAAACACTACAGAGGGGGATCATTGGGGCCACCTTAGCAGACTATATAATTCAAGAGGAAAAGAGAAGAGGTTTGTACAGAAGGTTAAGAATCAGAGTTGTCTTCAATCAACAGCAGCATTGAAAGCTATAGACACTGGAACAATGTCACAATTCCTAAAAGGAATAAACATTAAATTCCAGAGAAAACAAGTTATACTAGAAAGGAAATATAATTGCTCATCTGTGAATAATATTTACATTCCACACACTAAATATTGAGCTATATAAATGTTATGGTCAAACCCACTGGTATGATGGGGCAAGGGGGAATATGCATGGAGGTATGTATATGGGAACTAAATCCTCATCTTTCATAGTGGTAAGTCAGTAGATGGCAGAATTGGAATCATGGAGGCAGATACTTGAAGAAATAGCTAAAATAATCTTGGCTGTCTCTGGGGAAATGGGGAGAGTTGAGGCAAACATAGATAGGCTTTACATATATTTGATGTTAATAGAAATGAACTTTAAAAAGAGGACATCTAAATGCAGCAAGGTATCTGGGATTCGATTCTGGAGAACAGGAAAAGGATAATAGTGAGAAAATGTAAAATTCGAAGTCTTGAGTTTAATTCATAGCAAAGTTAGTTTCTTCTTTGGGACAAAAGTACCATAGTAATGTAAGATATTAATATCAGGGCAAACTGGAGGAGGAGAATGTAGGAACTCTGTATTCTCTTTACAATATTTTTTGTCAATTTAAACTTATTCCAATTTAGATTACTTAAGAAAAAGAGAGAAAAGCAAGATGAAGAAGGCTCAGTGTTGAGCTCTCAGGATACTGAATGGATTGGGGGTGGGTGGGTAGGGAAAGAGTGCAGGCTCAGCTGTAGATACGTCAGAGAAGTTTTTGTATCCAGGTGCATCAGCGCGGTCCAGTAGCCACCTGTCCATGCATTCTTGATTGGGAGCAGTTGGAATGTGTCCATGGAACGTGTCTGGAGGGGAAGAGAACAGGACTTAGGACAGAGTTCTAATGAATACCAAAAACATTAGGAGAAAAAGTGCTATTTTTGCAGTTTGAGTTGTTTTCCTAATTGTAGTTTTTGTATTGATTCCATTATTTTTATGAGACCAGTTACTGAACTTCTACATTATATTATAATGTTAATCAAAAGCTAACAAACTTCAAAGCCCGTGAAGCCAGGCCGAATTACTTGGGGGAAACTGACATTGTATGTGGATAATAGGGAATGGTATGAACTATGGCAAATGGAAGTGTGCTTACTCTGCCCAAAGTGGGGACTCCAGCTTCAGTTCCAGGTGATTGTTGCTTCATGGGAATGTGGTCTAAAAGTGACACTTTGTTTTCTAAGTCAGAAATAACAGAGTTTTATGTGAAACCTCCCAATTTTAGACAAATTTAGTGTTGGCAATTAATTATTTTTAATGTTTGGTAACCAAGTAAAGCATATCTGTTGACAGAGTGGTTCACAGGCCACTTGTTTGTGACCTCTATTTAAGTTCTTTCCTCTGTGTGTGTGTGTGTGTGTGTGTGTGGCCACTTTTCTGTTCTTTCCCCTGCCCCAAATCTTTTTTAAAAAAATATATTTTATTGATTTTTTTACAGAGAGGAAGAGAGAGGGATAGAGAGGTAGAAACATCAACGATGAGAGAGAAACATCAATCAGTGCCTCCTGCACACTCCCCACTGGGGATGTGTCCGCAACCAAGGTACATGCCCTTGACCGGAATCAAACCCAGGACTCTTGAGTCCCCAGACGAATGCTTTGTTCACTAAGCCAAACCAGTGAGGGCCCACATTTTTATTTATGCATTTAATCTGATTTACCCCAGCAGACTGGCAACATAGTGTTTGCTGAGGCTGTTGACAAATGTGGACTTAGGATATTCCTACATGGTCCTGTGTATTAAATCCCTGTGTCCCAGAAGCACTGGCTTACTGATGTAAGCTGAGTGCAGTTTGCTTAAAGGGACTTTATTTATCTGTGGTTGTCCCTTGTCATTGATGACCATGTCAGAGGGGACAGGGCCTAATTTCATGCCAAAAAGAGACAATGTGACCCTAAGACCTGTGGTCCAGAAGATTAATCTGACCTGGCAGGACTTGCTTTTCATATAGCCATGCCAGAGCACAGCACATCTTTTTTCAAGTATTTGCAAATGAATTTCTGTTTTTATTACCATGCTGCTGGTGATAGTCTGGGAAGAACATAGCATTAGTATTAGTATTATTGTTTAGTATTACTATATAGTATTAGTATTTAGTATTAGGAGGAAAAAAAATGGAACCCTCAAATGAAGTTTATGGAACTGCAGTTTTCCAGTCGTGTGTCCTGGAAGTTCTGTGCACGTACAGACATCATAGCGGCTCTTTTCCAGGCTGTTCAGGCATATTCTCAGTCCTCCACGAAGCCTTAGAAAGACCAGGTTTCCTGGAAGGTGTTTGGCCACTTTCCTGGGAGCCCCCAATACAGATTTGGAGGTACAGATTTGGTTTCCCACCCCCCCTTCTCTTTGTGGCCTGATCAAAAGTCTTCAGTCCATATGACTTCGACTTTGGAGGAAAAAGCATTACAAGTATTTTTTTTTAAATGTTTTTGATTTTTAGGGAGAGAGAAAGGGAGAAAAAGAGGGAGAGGGAGAGAGAGAGAGAATCATCAGTGATGAGAGAGAATCATTGACTGGTTGCCTCCTGGGATTCCCTCTACCCGGACATGTGCCCTGACTGGGAATCAAACAGTAATCCTGGTTCATAGGTTGATGCTCAACCGCTGAACCACTCTGGCCAGGCACAAGTGTTTTTCACGCGATCAGTTACCAGACTTCTATTAAAGATTGGTAAGATCATATTTTTCTGGCTTTTAGTATAGCTAAAGAGTGTTTTCCCATTTATTTTATGTTTTCTGAGTTGCATCTCATTTCTTGCTTAAACTTTATGATACTACTTTTTGTGGAAGACTGTTACTTTTGCCTGTTGATTGGCATTTTGGGATTTATTTTTAATTTAAGTATAGCTGGCATACAACATGTTATTAGTTTCAGGTGTGCAATATAGTGATTTGACATTTATATACATTACGATGTAATCACCACACTGTCTAGTAACCAACTGTGCAAAGTTATCACCTGCTATTTTACATATATCTTTGAATTATCCCATATGTTTTGCCTCCTCATCCTGGAGGTTTCCTGTTGGAGGCCCTGGTATCTGTGGCTTCTCTTACACACAGTCTTGGAACTTATCATGATTATATGTACACTAGAGGCCCGGTGCACAAAAATTTGTGCACTGGGGGGGGGGGCGTTCCTTAGCCTGGCCTGTGCCCTCTCACAGACTGGGACCCCTCGGGGAATTTCCACCTGCTGGCATGCCTGGCCAGCCTGGGTGAGGGGCAGAGGGTTGTTTCAGGCTGCCCACATCCCTTCAGGGTTCAGGTACCTACTGGGATGCCTGGCTGAAAGCAGGTGTCTGGGATTTATTTAACTTCTATAATTGAAACTTTGTTGCCTTGTGTTTTCCCTCCCCCCCCTCCCCCCATGGCAACCCAAGGTCCCAGCCCGGCAGGTATCCAGGGTTTGTTTATCTTCTATCATTGAAACTTTATAGCCTTGAGCAGAGAGTTCAGGGCCTGCAGGGCCCTGGCTTCCTCCATTGCCCAGGGCAACTCCAGTTCCTTGGCTGCCACCATCTTAGTTGAGTTAATTTGCATATTTGCTCCTGATGGGCTGATGGGCTTGGCCTGTGGGTGTGGGTTAGGGGTGTAATGGAGTGAGGGTCAATTTGCATATTACTCTTTTATTAGATTAGATAATGCCTGCTTTGTATATTATAAATATGATCAAGTTTGTCAAAATTAAACTTCGTAAATATGAATCTTTTTTTCTGGGAGTCAGCATGGTGTTGTAAAGGAATATGGAATTTATAATCAGAAATTAGATCAGGTATTTTGTGTGAAATGTCTTACCTAGAGCAAGCAGTGGGTCAATAAATCTTACAATAAAAAAAAAATAAAGTTTTGACATCAGATCCCTATCTTGACTTTTACTGGTTAAGTGATCTTGGTTGGGCAAGTGAGGTTGCATCTCTGAACGTTGGCTTTCTCATTTTCTTGGTAGGGATGCTGCCCCTACCTGTCGACCACACTAGATTGTTATTAAGGATCAAATGAGGTTGTGAGTAAGTCAGTTCAAAATTGATGGCAATAAATTACATTGCTGCTGTTATTTTAAAATGTGCTAGGGCAGTTTGCTCCTTGAAGAAAACATAAGGAATATGAATGGTCACTTTAATGAGTTTTCCTAAAGTGGCAGGTACCTCTACACTGTAATCTCCAGTGAGGAAGGACTGAAAGAAATACCACTCTGGCCACTACGGAGTGCTTTTACCTGCATTAGCTCCTTGACTCATCATAAGCATTTGTTGAGAAAGGTCTTAGCTTTATTTTTGTAAATGAAGACAGGAAGGCCTAGCTGAAGAATCGACTCTCCTGATCTGCGCAGGGCAGTCTGGATGTCCATCGATTGGCCTGGAACGTGATGGATCCAGAGCCCACACTCACCTGCTCGTTTCCTGGCTAGTCCTGGCTCCAGGCCCTTGAGCCAGTCTTAGAGGCCTGGAGCTGTCCATTAGGGTTTCTGCCCAGAATTAAGCTCAAAGTATCAGTTGCAGGACACTAGCTGCAGTTTGAGGGAGCTACCAGGAAGCTCTTAGTTCTAAATTTTTTAAGTATTTATCCAAATGGGAGAATAGGTGGGAAAGAGTCCAAAACCCAATTCAGTATTTGTGGGATCTAGGATAGAGTTCCCCCAAAGGAACTGTTTTGAATCCAGCATTAGATTTATCTAATTTTGCTAGGCTTATTGCACCAAGGATATTGATGTGTGCCTTTTCTTGATTTTGTGCTTCTGGATTGAAGTACAGTTTTTGAGGATGGGTTATTGGCCTGAAATCACATGTAGTACAAGAGAAATATAGGTAGGGAAGAGTTCTCTATATAGAGAGCGGAGGGAAAGACATGGGTTTGCTTTAAAAGGCTTGGAGGTAGCTCTCTGTGACCACCTCTCTGGCTTCTTAAGGGAATTTGTCTCTGATGAATCTCAGACAGGAAAGAGTTTATGAATCTCACCCAAACTTGGGAGACCTTTAGTTTGGTATCCTAAGTCCTTTTATCACAGGGTTATGTTTTCATCAAGGCCTTGGTTTATTTCCTACGTAATCCTTAAATCTTGGTACTCCCCAGAGTCATAGCCATTTTTATTGAATAGGGATATGATTTCCTACCTTCCCATGGCTTCAGCTGTCCTCCCTAATTCTGTGGCATGTCCAGGTCAGATTTCTCTTTCTTGTCTCCCTAATCTGCTATTGTCCTGGTGTTCTCCAAGCGGGTTAACAGTAATCTAGAAATCTGGTTAGCATCCCGACTCCTCCCTCTCTCTCACCTGGTTACAGTTACAAGTCCTATTCACTTAACCTTGAGTTTTCCCTCTTAAATCAATACTCTTTTATTCCCATGATCACTCTTGAAGTCATGTTCCTAGCTGCTGCTTTGTGGGCTCCTGGCCCTACCTGATCTCCCCATCAGTAGTCCTTGTTCCCTTGGGATCCATCCTCCACCATGCCCCCCCCCTCCCCGAATGATCTATCAGAAACACGTGTCTGATAATGCTACTCCTTTGGTCAAAACCTTGCAAGGCTTTCCTTTATTTCTGTGACCAAGTCCCCACCCTATAGCATAGCAGTCAAGGTGCTTAGGCTTCGAACCAGCTTTTCCCCAAATAAGTAAGACTTGAACCCCTACTGGAGGCACAGCCCTTTTCACCATTTGCAAAATGGTGATTCCATTTCTCTGTGCTCTGCTTAGAATGTACTTTCTGCTTTAAAGGTGCTTAAGTCGCAGTCCTCTGCCCAGGGAAACGATGTTTGCTGACATCAAGCCCAAGTATCCTCTTCTCTCCATGGGCCCTTCTGATTCCTGCTTCTCCTCCTCCCACCTCTGCCTCTGTCCCCTCTTCCTTTGGAGCACTGGATGTTACTAGGGCAGGATGTATGCGAGGACTGTTGTTATTTATATTATTTCTTCTAGCAGCAGTATAAACTGTGTGCTTGAAGCAGATTTGTCAGAAGATTGACAAGAACCCAGCACAGAGCCAAACATACAGAGGCTTTGTCACATTGGACATGCAGAAACAAACAGCCAACACACACGTGGTTGTATGGACTGGGGGGCCATTTCTTGGCTCTGTTGGGGTGACCACTTTCATTTCTCACAGCCCACATTTCCTTTACAGCAGATATGCCTGATGATGGACTTTTCGAGCCAGCCAGGTATTAGTAAGGGAAGCTAGTCTCCCTTCTGGAAGGATCTGGCTTCCAGAATCTTGGGATTCCTTGAGATGTTAGGTCTGGGCCTGAGAGATTAGGACAGAGGAGATTCCCATTGGCTTGTTCTTGAGCTCAGCCCTTTAACAGACTTACCTACAGTGATGGGAGCAGGGAATCTTGCATAGGCACGGGAGAACTCATTATTGAAAGGAGTCCTGGTGGGGACCCTTTTTTAAGGACAAGGAAGCTCCTATACCTACCACCCTCTCCGAGTGGACTGTGACGAGTGAGCTCGGGGATATACCATGGCGAAATGTTCTCGCCTATCTGTTTTAATGACTGAAAGCCAGAAGGCAGCAGAGCACTATAGAAAAGAGGAATGTGGTTTTGTTTTCTCTTTACAGGCGAGTAGCTTGGGGTTTTTGCCAGATAGATTTTTCTCTTGCCTTTTTTTTTTTAAGTGAAAAGTTTTCCTGGCAGATGTCAGGGAAAGAAAAGGCCCAGGCTTCCTTTCCCTGTCAGCTGATTGTGTGTTTCCACACCTGAGCTATCATTTACAAAAGGCCAAGTGCCTGGGACTCCCTGGTTAGGGACACCTCTCGGTGCATCGGTGCGTGATCAGCCCTGCAGGGCACCCCCAACAGGGTTGGTCAACTGCTGTCCAGCTTACTAGTTCATAGTCTTGCTGTCCTTCTCTTTGCTGAACTCCATGCAGTTCCTAATTTTGTAGGTGGCATGCAAGGCTACATTTGAGCCTTCCTCTTCCCCTCCATGGACTTCCTGCCTCAGCTGGCCTGCGTTCCTCTCTCCTCTCTCCTGTGCTCTCTGCTGCTCTGGGGTCTGGGAACTCTGCTGTCAGCCTGGGTGCCCACACGCCTTTTTCTATTTGAAATGCAGTCTCTCTAGGTCTTGGTTGAATGCTACCAATTGACCATAGAATGTGCTGAGGAATACCTCCCACCACCAAGTTTTGATTTTCAGGTCATCTCATTTCATCCCAACAGGCATCAGACCACTTATGCCACCTTCTACAGGGAGAGGCTCTGGGGGAGGAGGTGAACTGCCCAAAGACAGAGCTGAATGGTTGCCAAGTCAGGATTTCAGCCAGACTGTTGTGAATGCCTTCTTTCTCTCTTTTCTTTTATGTAGCTCTCTTTCCTGATGTTCATAACTGTAAGGAATCTCTTCTTCCTGAGTTCTTATGCTTTTGATAGCCCTCATGGTAGAACTTGGAGCTTTCTACCTTTAATGGAATTATAATGGTTGAGCTTCTCATCCTCTCATGTGCTTTGGTAGACATTGACTTTGTTTCCCACAAAGCCTAGCCCAATCCCTCACCAGGTTTCCTGGCTCCACACATGCTTGCTGTGTGCATGAGCATTCCACAAAGTTCCAAGTCAGTCTCCCAGAGGTGACCAGATCCCCTTGGACAGCCAGACTGCCTTTCATTGTGTTTATTACTTGCACCGGTTTTGACTCTATATTAAAATGTATATTTAAGGAGGAAATAAATGAAGGCATATGAAGCGTTGGCCTACCCATGTGAGCTCCAATGTTCTCTAATACAGATCACCATGGCAACATGGTAGCCTTCACATTTCACCAGTTAAGAAGATGAACTCTCCTGCTCACAGACGCTAAGCTGATTGGCCACCGTTTTACCCAGAGCTCCCTGCAGAGGTCTCTTCGTGAAAGACAGTGAACCTCATTACCAGGAACCTTTCCTTGGTTGGGGGTCAAAGATAGCAGCCCTGGCCCCTTTCATCCCCTGTGTCTCCCTGTTGTCTGATTCCATTATATGTGACAGCCTGATTCCTCCTGCCACTGGCCTCATGGCATTGTCAGTAGGTCTAAGAAGGTCTGACAGAATATCGGCCAAGGGGGACTGTGGTCTGCATACCTGTTTTGTCTGCTCTCATTCCCATGCAGAGGCCAGGAATGTGTGAGGGTAGATTTTTAAGATTCAGTTTCGCAGGTCAGCTTGAAGCTTCTGGTATGATACGGGCAGCTCTGTTTTATCTCTCAGCTACATCCATTTCCACCGGTTGTCCCCACCCAGTGCAGTCTATGGGTCGCAGACTCCAGCTTTCCTTTCTGCAAAACCAGCCTGTCTTTGAGCCTCTGCTAGGTCATTATGGAAAGGCGGGACAGTAAGCTCCTGGCTTTAGGCTTTTTTTTCCAAGGGAAAAAAGATATATATATTTTTTGTAAAAGAACACATTAAAACCAACTGCAGATACAATGGACCTGAATTTTGACAGTTGCCCAGGAAGGCATGGAAGCATTCTTTAAGCACATCAGCCTTCGAATGTTGTGTGGCCAGTACCCATTCCTGGACAGTTTGACTTCCCTTGCCCATTATTTAATAACAAAGGATGCATTGCTGGCCAGGGGTTTAGATATTGCATGAAGGCATTTTTAGCTTCATGGAAGTTGACAAAACTTGAAGATTCTCAAAGAAAGATTTACCCATTGGGTCCCTCTCATAAAGAGGCAATGCATGCAGTAGTATGTATGACAAGTTCATCTGCTCCTATGGAGGCTGTGGCTGTCATGGAGGCATGGAAGCCAGCTGGCCACATCTTCCCAGTCCACAATGCTTGGTCCTTGGTGTTTCAGAGCTAATGGAGGTCATGAGTGGCCACAGCTGATTGAGGCCTCATTTGGCAGACAGGTGTCTAAATGGACACACATTTGCATGTCAGGAAGTGTTTGCTTTTGAGTGTGCATATGGGGAGATGCGACCTACTACTGTACTGTTCCCACTCCATTACCCTTTTCTCTAGGGACCTGCCTTTCTCATCTGCTAGAGGCACTTTCTAATGAGCGTTCTACCTTCTTGGTCAACCTGGCTACAGTGGTCAAGGAATTTTAAATATACAAATTATTGAGGTATAACGATAAATTCATGGATTAAAAAAAAATCTTTATTGTTGAGATTTTGCAAATGTCCCTCTTTTGTTCCTCCCATTGTCTCCCTCTACACAGTTCCCTTCCCGTACCAGGCCTTCACCACCCTATTGTTTGTGTTCATAGTTAATGTATATATGCTCGTAAGATCTTTTTTAATCTTTTCCCATCACCCCCTCCCCCGCCCCGGCTTCTCTCTGAGAATTGTCAGTTTGTTCCTTTTCATGCTTCTGATTCTATCTTATTCACCAGTTTATTCTGTTCATTATATTTTTTATTTGTTTATTTTGATTTTTAGATTAAATTGTTGGTAAGTATGTATTTGTGGCCATTTTGTTGTTCATATTTTTTATCTTTTTCTTCTTCTTCCTCTTCTTAAAGAATACCTTTCAACATTTCATATAATACTGGTTTGGTGGTGATGAACTCCTTTAGCTTTTTCTTGTCTGTGAAGCATTTTATCTGTCCTTTAATTCTAAATGATAGCTTTGCTGGATAATCTTAATTGTAGGTCCTTGCTTTTCATCACTTTGAATATTTCTTGCCACTCCCTCTGGCCTGCATAGTTTCTGTTGAGAAATCAGCTGACAGTCATATGGGCATTCCCTTGTAGGCAACTAACTGCTTTTCTCTTGCTGCCTTTAAGATCCTCTCTTTGTCTTTAGCCCTTGGCATTTTAATTATGATGTGTCTTGGTGTGGTCCTCTTTGAGTTCCTTTTGTTTGGGACTCTCTGTGCTTCCTGGACTTGTAAGTCTATTTCTTTCAGCAGGTAGGGGAAGTTTTCTGCCATTATTTCTTCAAATAGATTTTCAATATCTTGCTCTCTCTCTGGCACCCCCATAGTTCAAATGTTGGTATGCTTAAAGTTGTCCCAGATGCTCTTTATACTATCTTCATTTTTTTCCTTTTCTGATTGTGTTTTTTGCTTTTTCATATTTCAAATTGTTGATTGATCCTCAGAATCCTCTACTGTTGAATCCCTGTCTATTATTCTTTATTTAAGTCAGTGTATACTTAATTTCTGACTAGTCCTTTTCCATGTGTTTGGCATTCTCACTAAGATCTTTGAAAGTCTCTCTAAGTCCCTTGGATGTTTCTACAAGATTCTTGAATAACTTTATAACTTTGGTTTTGAACTTTATGTCCAGTAGTTTCTTTGCTTCCATTTCTTTCATTTATGATATGTTTCTTTGTCTCCAAATTTTGGCTGCTTCCCTGTGTTTGTTTCTATGTAATGGGTAGAGCTGCTCTATCGCCTTGATTTTGTTGAGTGGCCTTGTGTAGTAGGTGTCCTATAGGGCCCAGTAGCTCAGCCTCCCCAGTCACTGGAACTAGGACCTCTAATTTCACCCCTTTGTGGGCTGTCAGTACAGTCATGTTGTAGTTGATTGCTATTGATGTCAGTGGGAGGAATTGACTTCCAAGCCAATTTCCTGTGAGGAGCAGCTACTACTACAGTGGGAGAGCTGCTATGCAGGAGACACCCCTAAGGAGCAGGACTTGCTTCAGTGGGGCTTTGGTGCTTACTGAGTCTGCCCCTTGAGTGCGTTGCTTAAGGATATTTAGAGTTGTAATCTAGGATGGTCTGACACTGACCGTTGGATACATTGGCTCTTGGGTTTCCAGGAAGGTGCACAGTCAGCCACTGCCTGGGGCCACCCAACAGGAGCTACAGAGAGATCTGCAAATTCCTCCTGTTTAGTATTAGGTTAGGAAGTGCCTAGATGAGGCCCAGCTATCAAGCAAGGCAGGCTGGTGCTGGTGCAAGGTCTTGGACCTTTTATTGATAGGTTTGGGGCTCCCTGACCCAGCTGCAGCTTGTTGGAGATTTTTAAGGACAGGCAATTCAAATGCAAAAGCTGATACAGGCAGCTTGGGTGGGGTTGTAAATTAGTTGTAATTTTGATGTGGCTGGGGGAGGTGGCAAGTGCAGGCATTTACCTATGCTGCCATTTTCAAATTCATGGATCTTAAGTCAACAATTCCTTATATGTTTATTGATACAAAGTGCAAAGAATAGGCAGACCAAATGTGGTGGTACAAATGAGGTGGGGTCTTAGGGAATCACCAGGGCGGAGCAAATAGAAATGGCTGCCAGTCAGCCCTGAGACCACGGAGGTCCCTCCCTCGGTGAGAAAGCTGCCACCAAGTTCTTGCCCCCATGTCAGACAAATGTAAGGTGACCAGATTTTAACATTGGTAAAGCGGGACACCATTGACCGGGGCAGGGGTTCTTTTTTTAATTTATTATTTAAAACATTACAAAGAGTAGTACATATGTCTCTTTTCAAAAAGTTAGGACTTTTTTTAAAACACCGCAGGATGCAGGACAAATTGTTAAAAATTGGGACTGTCCCGCCAAAAGCGGGATGTCTGATCACCTTAGCAAATGTGTTGCCCAAAGCCTCACCCTGCTGGAGCACAGAGGAAGCAGGACCTTGTAAGTTCAGTTTGTGATGCTGGCCTTTTAAGAGGAACAACTGGGTCTCCAGCAGTCTGTGTCACTGAGCTCCGATCGCACTGGTTTTTATAGCCTGTAGTTCCAGGGACTTCTTTTCCCAGCTCTGGGACTCTGGGCTGGGGGTCTGGTCGGGGCTGGGACCCCTTGCTCCTCCAGGCAGCCTCCACAGAGATGATTTCCTCCCAATTAAAAAAGTGGCCCACGTAGATGCCGGACCAGCCTGTTCTGCGCCTCCATACCTCCTGTCAGTTTCAGTGTGCTTTCTTCTTTACTTCTCTAGTTGTAGGATTTCCATTCAGCTAGTTTTCTGGCGGTTCTGGATGATGTTTGTTCTGTATTTTAGTTGTAATTTTGATGTGGTTGTGGGAGGTGGCAAGTGCAGGCGTTTACCTATGCTGCCATTTTCAAATTCATGGATCTTAAGTCAACAATTCCTTACATGTTTACATGGGTATAATCACTACCTGGACCAAGGTATAGATCATTTTTTTGCATCACAGAAGGTCCCTTTGGGTTCTGTTCTAATATGTATTCCCCCCAAATAACCACTATTTTGACCTGTACCACCACATTTGGTCTGCCTGTTCTTTGCACTTTGTATATGTAGAAGTGTACAGTATGGCATTCTTTTTTTTCCAGCTTCTTTGTGTCTTCATTATGTCTGTGAGATTTATCTGTATTTTTGTATTGAGCAATATTTTTTCCTTTTCCATTTCTATGTAGTATTTTGTTGTCTGAATAACCATCATTTTTTGATCAAATCTACATGGTGGGTATTTAAGTTGTTTCTAGTTTAGGACTATTATGAATAATGATGTTATTAATATTTTTATACATATGTTTTAACATACATAAGTATTTGTTTCTATTGAGTATTTATCCGGAAGTAAAATTATTAAATAGCTTTATCAAGTAGTTGTATCAATTTACATTCCCTTCAATAATGTATGAGAGTTCCAGTTACTCCACATCCCCACCATAATTTCATATTGTCAGTTGTTTTAATCGAACTATTCTGGTAGAGGCACAGTGGATTTAATTTACATTTCCTGTTGAGGGTTGTACCTTTCCAAATGTTTATTGGTCATTTAGATATCATCTTTCATGAACTATCAATTCTACTCTTTTGCTCATTTTATAAAAAATCAATTTGTAGGAGTTCTTTGTATATTTTGAATTGAGCTCTTTGTTGAAAATATATAATGCAAATATTTTTTTCCCCCAATTTGGGGCCTTTTTCTTCACTTTCTTAATAATCTCTTTTGTTAAGTCCCACTTGTCAGATTTTTCTTGTACATTTAGTACTTTTGTTTTCTATTTAGAACATCTTTGTCCATGCTGTGGTCCTAAAGATATTTTCCACTATCTACTATTTTCTTTTAGAAGCACTTAAAAAAAATACACAGCTTTTTGTAGATATAACTCATACCATAAAATTCACAGTTTTAAGGTGTACAATTAATTGTTTTTAGTATGCTCATAGAATTTTAGAATAATCACCACTATCTAATTTCAGAACATATTCATACCATCCCCTCAAATTCCATACTCATTAGCATTATCCCTCTATACTCCCCGGCCCCTAATTTCTGGAAACCACTAATCTGTTTTCTGTATCTATGGATTTGCCTATTTTGGACAATTCAAAGAATCATATAACATATGGCCTTGTACCCTGGCTTCTTTCACTGAGTATAATGTTTTTAAGGTTCATCTATGTTGTAGCATATATCAGTGCCTCATTCCTTTTTTTGTGGCCAAGTAATATTTCATTCTGTGGATATACCACATTTTATATATCTACCAATTGATGGCATTTAGTTTGTTTCCAGTGTCTGATTATTAGGAATAATGCTTATAAAGACATTCATAAACAAGTCCTTATTGACATGTGTTTTTAATGACTTGTGTAATTATTACTCAGATAGAGTTATTAACATATAAGGTAACTCCTAACTTTTACCTTTTGAGGAATGATTGGACTATTTTCAAAAGTGGCTGTACTAGTTTACTTTTCTACCAGCAGTGTATAAAGGTTCTAATTTCTCTATACCCTTGTCAAATTTGTTATTGTCTGTCCTTTAGAATTTACCTATTCTGGTGGATGTGAAGTACCTCTTTGTGATTTTTATTTGTGTTTCTCTAATAATTAGTAATATTTGGCACCTTTTATGTGCTTATTTGCCATTTGTATATCTTTTTTGAGGAAATATCTATTCAAATCCTTTGCGTTTTTAAGTTATTAGCCTTTTTAGTTTTTGAGCTGTAAGAGTTTTTATATATTATGAAATTCGTGCATGGGTAGGGTCCCTAGCAGCTGCTGCCTGCCAGCCTGGGCCTCCCTTTGTTCCACGCATCCCATGGTGGTCAGCACACATCATAGTGAGCGATCAAACTCCTGGTCAGTTGAACTCCTGAGGGGACACTTTGCATAATAGGCATATATATATATATATATATATATATATATATATACATGAATATAAGTCCCATATGAGAGAAATTGTTTGTAATATTTTCACCCATTTTATGGGTGTCTTTTCACTTTCTTGATGATATACTTTGAAACACAAAAATTTTAGTTTTGATGAAGTTCAATTTATCTATTTTATCTTTGGTTACTTGTACTTTTGGTGTCATATCTAAGAATCCATTGCCAAATTCAAAATCACTGAGATTTAACCTATGTTTTCTTCTAAGAGTTTTGTAGTTTTAGCTCTGAAATTTAGGTCTTTGATCCATTTTGAGTTAGTTTTATATATGTTTGAGAAGTAGGAGTCCAACTTCTTTCTTATCTATATGGGGATCCAGTTGTACCAGCACCATCTGTTGAAAAGACTGCTTTTTCTCCACTGTTTGGACTTGACATCTTTGTCAAAATCAATGGACTATAAATATAAGAATTTACTTCTGGACTCTGAATTTCATTCCATTAATTTATATGTCTATCGCTATATCAGTATCACACTGTCTTTTTATGAAATTTTATTGACTTTATTAAGGTGACATTTGTTAATAAAATTATATAGGTTTCAAGTGTACATTGTTATACTCATACACTGTCTTGATTATTGAACTTTGTAGTAAATTTTGAAATTAAGAGCTATAAATCCTCCTGTTTTGTTTTTTTCCTTGGTTTTTTAACTCTTTGGGATCCCTTGAGATTCTGTATGATTTAAGGATATATATTTCTATTTCTGAAAAGAAAAAGGCAGCTGAGATTTTGATAGGGATTGCAAAAATACTATATCTCAAATTCTTTTTAAAAAATATTTCTTGCCCTGACCGGTTTGGCTCAGTGGATAAAGCGTTGGCCTGCGGACTCAAGGGTCCTGAGTTCGATTCCGGTCAAGGGCATGTACCTTGGTTGCGGGCATGTCCCCGGTGGGGAGTGTGCAGGAAGCAGCTGATCGATGTTTCTCTCTCATTGACGTTTCTAGCTCTCTGTCCCTCTCTTCTTCTCTGTAAAAAAATCAATAAAATATATTTAAAAAATATATTTCTCATTGAAGTCTCTGACCTACTGTGAGTTAAATTTTACCTAAGATATCACATAGCTATATCCATTCATTAAAAAAATAATTCTTCCCTCACTGGATTTTAGGAGGACCTTTGTCATTAATCAGTTGGCTATATATGCAAAGCTGTTTCTGGACTCTATTCAGTTCAATTGGTGTGTTCCCCCCCCCCCACGCCTTATGCCAATAATATTCCTTATTAATTATTGTATATTTATAGTAGATCTGATTAGCCAACAATTTTGTTGTTTTCTAGGTCCTTTGCATTCCTCTATCAGTTTTCGAATAAGTGTGTCAGAGTAATATCTCTTTGCAGAGTATTGACATCTTAACATTCTTGCCAATCTCTCTCCTTCTTCCTCCCTCATTCTTTTCTCTCTCTCTCTCTCTCTCTCTCTCTCTCTCTCTCTCTTTCTCAATGGTATTTCTTTTCATCATTTATTTATTGCTTGTATATAGCAATTTATATAATTAATAAATTTATATAGTTAATTTTAATAAATTGTATAGCTTCCTTATTTTTTTCTACATAGGTCTGGTTATCTCAGTATCATGGCAATTTTATTTTTTCCTTTACATTCTAAAGATTAGGATTTTTTAAATTTTCATTTGTTTTCTTGCTCTGTTGTACTGACAGGACTTCTAGAATAATTTAGATAGAAGTTATTATAGTGCAGGGATGGGGAACGTCTCACTCATGGGCCTTAAATCATTTGGTCTGGCCCTGCCAATGCATTAGGGGTGAGCTAATGGAATGTTTGACCAAATATAGTAGGCTAATTTTTAAGTTGATAATTTTGTGTGGCCCTAAACTGATGTTATAAATATACAGATGGCCTTTGGCAGAAGAAAGTTTCCACACCCCTGTTTTAGTGGGTGTTTTTCTCTTAATTGTAGACTTAGGGGGAAAATGATCAGTATTTCACCATTAAGTATGATGTTTGCTATATGTTTTCATAGATATTCTTGGTCAGATTTCTACGCCTAAGTTACCGAGTTTTTATCATGAGTGCATTTAGAATTTTGGCAAACACTTTTCTGCATATATTGATGACCATGTGTTTTTCCCCTTTATTCCCTTAATGTGGTGAATTGTAATTGGTTTTTTAAGCCAAGATTATTGAGGTGTAATTCACAAACAGTAAAATCTAACTTTGTTGTGTGCAGTTCTATCAGTTTGGGCAAATGCATATCATTCTATTAGACGCTCCATGTGTATTATAAATTGCATTGTCATAGTGGTGACATGAAGAAGGCATACTTATAACCTGAGTTTAAGTAGGAAAACTGAGACCCAGAGAGATAGTTTGTCATTTATCCAGGGTCTTATATCTAATCTATAAAAAGTGGAGACTCAGAACCTTGCCTTCTGACTGCAAAACAGTTATTTGTCACCACACTTTGTTGACAATAGTAGTCTACTAGCAAGGCCCCTTCAAGGGCATGGCCACAGCTTCCACTCAGGCTGGTTTTTGCAGAAGAGCTAAGACTAGATCCAGCCAGCGACAATAATGGTCGGGGAAGCTGAGAGTTCTTGGTGCTCCATGGGGAAGACACCTAGACTTGAGGAATCAGGGAAGGCCTCCCAGAGGCAGTAAGACCTGGGACTTGAATAAGTAGGGGGTTGAGGGGTAGAGAGAGGGAGGAATCAATCAAAAAAAGGAGACTGGGTGACTTGGTGCCAGGAGATGAGTGAATGAGACTTCAGGTATAAGTAGGAACCACATCATTTAGGTATTGAAATTCATTTTAAGGAGATTTAGACTTTATTCTGTGGCCATTGTGAATCTATTGAAGGCTTTTATGCAGGGAAACATGATCAGATTTGTGTTTTGGTAAGATGATTCTTGCTGCAGTATGAGGAAGTTTACAGAGTGAAGACTGAAGGAAGAAAGAGCAATTCCCAGCTGCTGTAGTAATCCAGGAGACAGTGAATGTGACCTAAGCCAGAATGATGGATAGGAAATAAATGGAGAATGGCTCTGGAAATATTTAGTAGGGAAAATCAGTTGCATTTTTTGAGTGATTAGAAGGGAGATGAAAGGTAAAAACAAAAGCCTTAAGTGAAAATGGAGTTGCTCTAGCAGTGGAGGGCTCATCTCACTGCCTCTTCCATGCTACAGTAGTTCCTGGGGTACAACATGGTTTGTAAAACACTAGCCTAAATCAGTAGCTTGGTGAGGGGACTTCATCCTCTTAACCCTTCCTTGGGTGCAGACACTGAGGACCCTCCTTTCCCCTAGCTTCTAAGATTGCCACTCTCATCTAGATCTCTGCCACTTCTCCTTAGCCTCATCTTTCTCAGTCTATTCTGCTAAGTCCTCCTCTCCTTCCCACCTTAAATGTTGGGCCCCGAGTCTCACATACTCAGCTTTTTTTTCAGTCTTTGTGTTTTCCCAGAAAATGTCTCCTTTCTGGGTTTCAGTTGTGCTTTTAAGCTCAGAATTCCCCTCAATTCCAATCTGCATAACCAGTGATCTACTTGACGTCTCCTCTGAGACTCTCCCCGAACTCTAAAACCAGAAGTTGGCTTATTCTCTGCCATTCCTCCCATCTTCCCACTTTGCTGGAATGGAAGGCTTTTCTTCCTTTATTGTCTAGGCTCAATGAATAGTATTATATTATATTATATTATATTATATTATATTATATTATATTATATTATACTAGGGGCCCGGTGCACAAAAATTTCTGCACTCGGGGTGGAGGGAGTCCCTCAGCCCGGCCTGTGCCCTCTCACAGTCTGGGACCCCTCAGTGGATGTCCTATGATGGCCCCAGTCTGCCAGGTGCCTTGTGTGTGTGTGTGTGTGTGTGTGTGTGTGTCACCACTGGGGACCTGCCCCCAGCCCCATCAGAGGCTCGGAGCAGTCCTCCTGTGTGTGTCTACCTGCTGGGGGCCTGCCCCCAGGCACACCGTGGAGGCTTGGAGCAGGCACCCCCTCTATGTTGATCTCTCAGACTCTTGCCCTCCCCAGCATGTTGTTCTCTTTTTTGAGCGTGGC
>PVJC01005287.1:0-59704 GCA_004026665.1 Murina feae
GCTCCGAGCCTCAGATGCGGCTGGGGGCAGGTCCCCAGTGGCCACACACACACACACACACACACACAGAAGGCGCCTGGCAGACTGGGGCCATCATAGGACATCCACTGAGGGGTCCCAGACTGTGAGAGGGCACAGGCCGGGCTGAGGGACTCCCTCCACCTCGAGTGCACAAATTTTTGTGCACCGGGCCCCTAGTCTATATATAGAAAAAGCTAAGTGACAGCCTGACTGGTAGCTGTGATGTGCAATGACCACCCAGGGGCTAGACACTCAACACTGGAGCTGCTGAGCTGCAGTGACTTGGAAGCGGTGGTTCTCAGGTGAATCACCCCAGAACCAAAGAGAAGGGTAGCTCGATTCCAGGGTGCATCATCCTCTTGCAATCCAGGACCACTCGGTGGATGTTGGAGAGCCAGTTTTGGCCTGATCAATGCAGGCCAGGCTGAGGAACCCACCTGCCAGAGGGACCCAGCTCACTCCACAGGTGCCCATTGAGCCAGGGGAGGAACCACGGGAGGTTGGCTCCAGGGCGTGTCTGACCCATCTCATCCAGTCCCACCCTGCTGGCCACTTCTAATTAACTTCCTTTCAATGTGCACCGGGACACTAGTGTAGAAATAAGGAAACTATTAAGTACCTGCAATATTCTAGACTTTGTGGTAGGAATTTTATATACATTATCTCTACTCTTATATGATATCTCTATCTAATGAAGCAATGTAGTGCAATGGTAAGTGGAGTTTGGATCCCTGGATTTGAATTCTAGTCACACTTACTAATAGTGTGACATTGGGCAAGTTACATAAACTAGCTTCAGTTTTTTAAAAATATATTTTTATTGATTTTTTTACAGAGAGGAAGGGAGAGGGGTAGAGAGTCAGAAACATCGATGAGAGAAAACCATCGATCAGCTGCCTCCTGCACTCCCCCCACTAGGGATGTGCCCACAACCAAGGTACATGCCCTTGACCAGAATCAAACCTGGGACCCTTGAGTCCGCAGGCCGACACTCCATCCACCGAGCCAAACCAGTCAGGGCTCTAGCTTCAGTTTTTTTATTTAATTAATCTGTAAAATGAGGATAATAATAGTGTTAATGATATAGAGTTTTTGCTATGATTAAACGATTTAAAACAAGGGATGTGCTTATGATAGTCCCTGGCACAGAGAAAAGCCTAATAAATGTTAGCTATTATTATAACTATTTTGGTCAATATTCTTTGGAAGTATAAGTGCATTAAAATATCACCCTTTTTTTGGTAGAGTTACTTGGTTTAGATTTATGTTCAACTACTTATTTAAGTAAAGAAAGTGTAGGTTCCATTTTATTTTGAGTAGCTATGTACAATTGTTTTTGTTTACAATGGGAAGTGAAGTCATGATGATAAACCGATAATATTGCTATTTACATTCTTTCTGCTTTCCCATATTCAGACAAACAGGAATAGTTTTTGTTCTAGCAAGAAAAGAAAAGCACACACACAAAAAGCTGGCATATTACCTACATCTATAGCAAGTTTGATTCTCTGGATGGATACAATTAGGCAAAACTCACAATCTCATTTAGTGGTATCAAGTATCTTTCTTCTGTTCTACATTTCTGCTCCTGAAGTATCAGGATCCAATTTTAACTAAACATCAAAAGTGGTGAAATTATAAAATTCTACAGAAATGATTCATTCCACAAGTGTTTGTTGAACACCTACTCTGTCCTAGACACTGTCCAACTCTGGGGGTTCAGTTGTGAACAGACAGGCAAGGTCGGTCTCCTCTTGTCGCTTTCATCCTAAAGGGAGAAATGCTACAATGAACAGTAAAAAAGATGGTGATGTGATGGCGAGTAATGGGATGGGTGGCTGGGCCCTCCTTTAGACAGGGTAATTGAGGAAATAATAGAAACTAGCCAGCCACGTGAAGACATGGAGCTGAGGGATCTAAGCAGAGACCACATCACATTCAAGCACGTGCCCTGAAATGGAAATGAGCATGGTCCATTGGAGGAAAGCAAAGACACCAGTGTGTCTGGAAGGAGCTGAGAGGTGGGCATTTAGATTTTTAGTGAAATAAGAAGTCACTTGGGAATTTTAAGCAGAGGAGTCATATCCAATTTTTACTTTTTACCAAGTTCACTCAGCTGTGAGGAGAATGGATGGTGGGGCAGGTGTATAATCAAGAAGACCAAAGAAACTCAGCTGGTGTGCCTCAGGGGCTGAGAATCGGCCTATGAACTAGGAGATCATGGTTCAGTTCCCAGTCAGGGCACATGCCTAGGTCTCAGGCTCTATCCCCAGTTGGAGTGTGCAGGAGGCTGCCCATCAATGATTCTTTTTCATCATTGATTCTCATTCTCTCTCTCTCTCTCTCTCTCTCTCTCTCTCTCTCTCTCTCTCTCCCTCCCTCCCTTCCTCCCTCCCTCCCTTCCTCTCTCTCCCCTACCCTTAATCTCTGAAATTAATTTAAAAAAATACCAAAGAGGACTCCATGACAGTTGTCTAGGCAGAGGCACTAGGATCTGGCCTAGAGCTATCATGTGGGAGACGTGAGAAGCCAAAGTTCAGGATACACACTGGAAACAGAACTTGGCAGTGAACTGGAATTTCAGAAGTCAGGGGAAGGACCCAAGAATGATTCTTGAAAATTCGGCTTGACTGGTGGGGTGGATGGTGCTACCATTTCTTTAGATGGTGGAACAGTAAGGAGCAAGTTTGGGAGGAAAATCAAATGCTTCATTTTGATTCACTTATTTTTAGAATGTTATGGGACAAACATATCCATGACTAAACACAACTCTTTTGCCTAATCCATCTGTAGTGGAAGGGTAGATTTAGGGTGTGGAGTATATGAATAACCAAATAGCTTAGGAATAAAAAAATGCCATATAGACTTGCCAAATAAAACATTGAATTAAAATCTACCTTTGCTTTTCGAAGAGATAAAATTGTCATATCATTTGTTTAAAGATAATATACTTTCTTTTCCAGGGTAGCCATTGATCATTTCAGTGTTTTTTTCCTGCCCACTTTCACACAGCTATTGTTCTTCAAGACTTATGTTGTTGTCAGATTTTATTAACACATTTAATCCTGAATATTTTTATATTATTTTGAGTTGATGTAGATATCCATAATTAGATAGCAAATGGCTACCAACAGTGTTAAGATGTAGTTCCTAATAGACAGGTGACAATGTTATAGTGTTTCTGTCTTCATTATGGTCTTTAGGGTGAATGTTATCACTGGAACCTTCTAAGCAATAAGTTCGGGGAGATTTGAGCTCAATGCATATGCTACGTGTATCAATGGACTAACTTGGCAGCCATCACTTCATCTATAGTTTTTAGCTGCCTTTGATTTTATTACATCCATTTTATAAATATACACTCAAATGCTATATTATTTTGCATTAATTTTAGATACTAACAACTGCTTTTGGTATATTAAAGCATACAGAAACAATGAGCTCCTATCATTTAGAACATAATGAAACACTAAACTTCCCTTATTCTCATATTTAGGTAAGGATTACATTACAGGCTTAATTTACTTATTTAAAAAATCCCATCTAAGTAGACTGCAATTGCATGCAAAGATATGTGCTGTTTATAGAAATAGCATGGAGGTTAATTCAGACCATTTCATGGAAATGGTTTATGTATTGCAATCATGAGTCAATACACAGTGCTCTCTAAATTTAAAACAATGTAAATTAGCCAAGCCAATTTAATTCTTGCCAAGAAAAAAATATTCCTTAAAGCCATGTTTTTAAGTTTATTAGGTTATACTCAACTATATGCTGTAACTAATAAGTGAATGGATTTATTGAATTTTGAAACCCTACTGATTATAAGTTATGTTTTTAAAGTTATTTAAACAAGTTAAATATGTTTATAATAATTTCATTTCCTATGTGACATCTAACTAATGAGGAAAAAATAAGGCTGGGAGAGAACCAGAGTTGGTTTAATCTTTTTCTGGCTAAAGCCAAGTTTAAATCCTGCCCAAATGCCACTTCTCAATCACAGTTTTAAAGGATTAAACGTGATTATAGTGGTATTTCTTTCCTTCTCTGATACACAAGTTCATGTCAGAACTATCTTGAAACCTGCCATTGAGTTTCACCCTTGAGGTGAGAAAGTAGCTTGCTGAGTGGGTATTTAGTTCAAGGAAGAAGAGCAGATATATTTGCTCAATATAAATTGGGTAGCACTTACAGCTAATGTGTTCAGCCCTCTTTATGCCAAATTTATGTAGATATTCTGGACTATAAGCAGATAACTTATATCTGTGCTTTCCCTTTTAGGTAATATTTTGCAGCTTTGAATAGGGTTTTCTGTGTGTAAGATATTTTTCTTAATAAGTCTAGTTTTTTGCTTGTTTCATTTAGGAGAAAAGTCTAATTTAGTTACAATGATTTTAAAATTGATCTCACCAAGCATATAATATGCAGTCGTTTCTTTCTTTACATTTTGTTAAAATGTGGGCTCTGAGATGGAAAATTTGTGGTTTAGGATTTTTCTTCTCTTTTTGATTCAGGGTACAATCTAAGTTAAATATAATTTCTCTACTGTTATCTTTCCTTTTCCTTTTTCTTTGGCATCTCCTTTGAGGAGAATCCTGTCTTTCCAAGGGCAACTTCAGTTTTATTTAATTCTAAGTTCTCTGTATCGTGGTTGTCTCCAGTTCCTGATTAAAATATTTGGCTTGATTATCTCCCAATGTACACTTCTATTTATGTCATAGATATTTTGAGTTTGGACTCTGAAAATATGAGTGCTGTATTCTGAGCTTGTTTTCGCCATCTCAGTGTGAAGGTGGCAGAGCCTTGGCCGGTTTTCTCTATGCTTTGTGCCTCACTTCCTAACCTGATGCCTCAACTGGCAGTTCTATTCCCCTGCCCTTCTGTAAGCAAGCCATTGATGTCCCTTCTGGTTCAAACGCACCCTCGTCCAGAGTCCTGTCAGTAGTGATGACTGTTGGCTTCAGTGTTCATGGAAGAAGAGAGTGTTACTGGAAGCACTTATTCAGCCAGCCTCATGTGGGCTTTAAAGGAGACTTTGGAGAAATTAGCTGCTGGGAAGCTATTTCTTAATTTTTTGAGCCCTGTACTGGTGATAAACCTGCCACCTGATAAGTACTAAGTAGTAACTGGACATTTTCAAGATAATGCCATAGAAAAAAGGTGGTCAGTGCATGCCACCAAAGGAAATGAATTTGACTTGGGGTTTTAGATATGAAGCTCATTAGAAAATATACTTTAAGGGTGCTGGAGGGTATTCCACAATAGTTAGCCTGTTCATACCAGGAAAGATTTCTGTCTTAGCATGAGGAGTAAGTACTTGGAGTTATGGGTAGGCAGATATGCCAGCTTCCCCTTAATTTGTGATGTAACCACTTGCTATGTGCTATGAACTGTGCTGGGAGTAGGGAATAGGATATAATAAGTCACAGACTCTGCAAGAAGTTTCACACAAGAAGGGAAAGACAAGTAAACAAATGAGTACAATACAAATGATCAGGTAATAGGTTAGAAGTATGCATAGGAACTGGGAGTATAATGAAAAGTCATATTATTTGGAGCAAAATGGAAATCAGGAAAGATTTTTAGGGGGAGGCGGTGTCAGACTTGAGCTGAGCCCTGACAAATGCATAGTGTGGGGCCCAGAGAGGGAGAACATTTGGGAAGGGCTGCATAAAGGGCCAGTGGCTCATAGACTGGTGAGGCCTAGAGTCATTTTACAAAGAATTTGGTGGGAAATAATGATGGAGAGAAAGAAAGGGGTAAGATTGTAGAGGACCTGGTAAGGAATCAGCTTGACACTTAGGAAATTAGTTGAGTCCAATGCACCAGCCCAGGAGACCATGAAAGCTGGTACTTAATGTAGTTGCAGAGTGTGGGCAGGAGGGGTTGGGGAGGGGATGGGTTGAAGAGATGCCATGGAATAGAATGGGTAGGTTTTGTCTTGGTGACCAAATGATTGCAGGAGGAGAGGGACTAAAGTCTTGATTTCTGTTCTGAGTGGTTGGGTACATAATGTGGCCATTTACTAAGATGGAGGTATAGTGGGACAGGCTTGGCTATGTTATAACTATTGAATACAATCACGTCAAGGGTGTAAATGCATTCAATATAGGATTAACAGAAATTCTTTTTCCTTCAAGAGTGCTTAATAACTTGATAATTCAAGGTCTCTCAGCATTTTCTTGCCTTCTTCCTCTTCCAAGATGTGCTGGTAATTGTAAATGGATGTATCTATTTTGAATTTTCTGGTAGATTTCTTCTGTTCTTCAAGTATGAATGTGTGGGTACAACACAAATATTAGCTCTGAAAATACTGCTGTCTACATTCATAGTGATTTTTCCTAGCAACTTCAGGCAACTGTTAAAATCTCAGTAAGGCTTTTTTTTTTTTTCCAAAATCTCAGATTTAATAAATAAATATAACTAAATCATAGTGATTTTTTAATGTATTATATGTGTATATGTCTCTTTAAGCTTTAAAAAAATACATGAAAGGATGTGAATTGTCTCCTAGGATCCCAACAATAGAAAGCTATAGTAATTAAGCAAAAAATAAATTGACATGGATGCATTGGAGCTAATATAAATCCTATGCAATTGGCATAAAGGAATTTGTTATTTTCAAAACAGAACTGAATCTCTTTTCCATTATAGATTTAATTTAAGTAACATGATAAATAGTAGTAAATTGAACTTTATTATGTATTCATGAAATGCAGTTTAATACAATTGTTATTTCTGGCATTTGTGGTTTAAAGATATTCCCTTATGGGTAGATGTTATTTTTAATGTGCAAATTCAGAAATAATGACCTCCAATTCCACTGGCGGATTAGGGCTGATATATACACACAGACAATGAGGGTGAAGTCGTCTCTGAATTCTTGGCTTTATGAACATTTCTAGTGAAATCTCTGATCTTTTAAAAGCTGACATTAGACAAATTATTTCAAGATTACAACTATATTGCCAGTGAAGAAGAAAGTAATAGAGTAAATGTTTTCTGAAGGTTTTTAAAAGAATGTTTTTTGACAAGGACATATCTGAAAGGGGAAAACTCACCAAGAACAGGTTATTGAAAAATGTCTTCATTATTTTTGTTGAAAAAAAAGAGCTTAACAATTCACATGAAATGACGGCTTATTGGCAAGTCCAACGTTTAAAATTGGAAACCTAAAAGGAGTAGATAAACAGATAAATAACAGACACCAAATGTTTTCTACAAGCCTCTCTTTCAGAGAATCAGTAGAAAACTGTTCAAAAGAAAGAAACATGCGTTGTTTGTCATAGCTTTATGTTTAACTTAATCTTTTTTTCAGCGCTGAGAAGTTTGTTGGATAGATAAACCAGTAGGAAGAACAGTGTAAACAAAAATACAAAACTTCAGGAAGCCCTCAGTTGGTGTGTACAGTGTGAATTCCCACTAATTTTTTTCTGGTTGGATCAAGACTAACGTCTCTCTTGAAGCTTAATGCTGATGACTATTTAATCTACTTCTTTTAATTTTTAAATATATTTTCATTGATTTCAGAGAGCTGCCTCTTGCACACCCCCATTTGAGAATTAAGCCTGCAAGTGAGGCATGTGTCCCTGACTGAAATCGATCCCAGGACTCTTCAGTCTGCAGGCTGATGCGCTACCTACTGAGTCAAACCAGGTAGGACTAATCTACTTTTAAAAACCTTGTCAGGAGAGTGTTGGATGTTTGAGTTTAACTTTTATCTGATTGTTCATTGCAATCTATAAAGATTAGGCCAGGCATGTGTGTAGACTGAAATCTGCAGCAGTTCTTCAAGAGTGTGTAGCCTGAAGTTAGAAGAATGGAGATGTTTGGGGTTTTCCACTTGTGACAGATGTTTGTGGAATGGGAGGCCTATTTTGAGCACTAGGATCTTCCTTCCTCAGCCTAGCTGTGGTCACCTCTGGAGAAAGTCAGATGTCTGAATGCTGAAGTCCTGTTTCAGTTTGAAGGATCACCATTAAGGTTTCTTTAGACCTGGGTTGTTATATGCAGGTTAAGTGACCCACCTGATGCGAAGGCTACTGGAAAGAAGGAAAATCCGTTATTGGGATCATCACAATGTTATCATTCTCAAAGTTTTCCTTTAAGAAGCAACCTCAGATTCAAGAACCAGACTGCGGTTTCTTTTGTTGAGGGGATAATTCAGCACAGGTCTCAGAGCCACATCCACAATGCAGACCCCAGAATTCTGGAAAATGGAAGTTATTTCCATAATTTTTTTGTTGGCAAAACCTGAGCCCATCTGGACTTATTTGACAGAATAAGCTGGCCTAAAGTTACATGAGGCTATGTATAGCCTTTATCTCATTTAGTGTAAATATGCATGCATTTTGATTGCTGAGTACTGCTCAGACTCCACTCAGGGTGTAATATAATATATGATATGTATGCTTTATTAACTTCCTAAAATTGGAAAAATTCTGAGTTCTGAAACCCATCCGCATCCCAGGGTTTTAGAGAAGAGAAGGGACTATGGAGCTGTAACCACAAATGAGCCTTAATTTTCCTTTTTCTGCACACAAATACCTACTAATAACGTCCTTAAGGATAATTTGTTTGGGAAACTTAATAGTCTTTCTAAAATTTGATTTAAACTATTAATTTGCTTAGCAAAATCACATTGCACATCGGCACATTCAGCTCTGTTGTGGTAAAATTATCACAAGTTATAAATTAGTTGCATCGGAATTAATGAGGTTTTATTATAAACACAAAGTAGCATTACTTCCAATGCCTGATTTTCATTAGTACAAAAAAGACCAAATAAAGCTGAAGAAGAAGGAAAAAAAAGAATTTCCTATGCTGTGGACCCTGCAAGCATGCGAAGCGATGCTGGAGTTCAAATTTTAAGGGGCTACAAAGATGTTTGCAGTGCCTGCCCCCATTGCTTTGGCTTAAGGCTGCCACACAATCCATTTAGTTCTAGGGGTCTGTGCATTCGTTATTCCTGGACACCCATTTTCTTATTTTATTTTATTTATTTATTTTCTTTATTGGTCAAGGTATTACAAATGTGTCCTCATCTCCCAGTAACCTCCAACCATTTTCTTATTTTTAAGTTACTGAAACTGAGCTTTTTCTCAAAAAAAAAAAAAAAAAAAGGAGAAGTTTTCAAAAAATTTAAATTAGCGGACAGGTGGGATACCTCGGGTACAAAGGCATTTTGCAAAGTGCAGGAGCAGGCTAAGCTCAGGGAGGTTGAGGGGAGAACTGCAGGGCCTAGGAGAGGTGGGTTGGAGGGGCAGGAGGGCGGACTTGGGCCGGGAGTCCTGGACTAGCCCAGCGCTAAAATGCACTGAGCTTCAAGATCAGTCCCGCCGCTTTCAGTTTATTTGCAAAGAGGAACTGTGTGCTGAGTTCCTAAGGAGAAGGAGGTTTCCTGTCTTTTAACTGCAACCCCCCACATAAATACTACATGATAATCCCTTTACTAGACCAAAGTGGTTTTTGTCTTGAAGCCCTCAGGCTTGCTTCCAGAGCTGTGCCTCTTTGAAAGCCTCGGCCAGCTCACCTTTCTCTCCTTTTCTTGCTGGTCTGGACTCTTTCTTTGTGGTTTCTCTTTCAAGGGGATGTTGTCACTGCTCTTGTCCAAAGCACACGCTCAGACAGCAGGGCAGCCAGGGGTTGCCCGCTCCTCGCTGGAAGGTTGAGGAGGGTGTTGATGTAAGCAGATCGGCTGTTTGTATCCAATAAGCGGGAGCAGGGGTCCCCATAACAAGAGCTCCCAAGCACAGAGGAGGCCGGGGGGATGGCGGGAGACCAGCTCACCCGTGGGGAGGCTGTTGCAGTTGGACTGACTTCTGAGGCGGAGCTGTCTTCAGTTCCGTGGGAATCTGCGGGCCTGGGGAGGCGGCGCACACGGGGTGTCGGTGTTTCGCCAGGTAGCTGATCGGCAGCCAGCGGAAACCTGCCGGCGTGGGTCCCGCAGCCCTGATCCGATGTAGTCTCTGCAAGGCTTTCTCTCCTACGAAGGATGAGAAAACCTCTGCCAACAAAAAGGCTGCGTTCAGAGTCGTATTCCTTGGTTAGAATCTTCAGGACAAGAGGTGGACAGAATAGAGGCAGAGCAATGCATTCCAAGATCTCAGAGGGAGGTTATGACATGAGAACTCATTATACTGTAATTAAAATAATAGCAAATTTGCCAGAAAATGGAAACGAGTCATTGGGGGGTATTAAAGAGAGAGCAAGGGTTGGGTTTAAAGCACGGGAAGCAGGCGCTGCTGGGAGAGTTTGGCCCAGGCCCAGCAGCCTTCAGTTTGCTTCCCACACTGCTCTTGGTTATCGTTTGGAACAAAATCAAGCAGGCTAACGTTGTTATGTCTTATTTACGAAAATCAGTGAATCCCCTGTGGCCTCCAGGATGGAGTCTGGCATACAAGGCTCTGTATATGCTGATTCTAACCCAATCTCTGCCTGATCTCCTATCGCTTCCTCCCTGCCCACTGCTGAGTTCATTTGCACAAGAAACTGGGGTGTAGGTTGCTAGACCTTTGCATGCCTTGGACATGAGTCTGTTTCTTACTCTTCCTTTCTCCTGCTCTTGGCATGTTCCACCTTAATCCTTCAAGGCTCTGGTTCAAATGCCACCTCCTCTGTGGAGTATTTTCATTCATTCATTCATTCATTCATTCATTCATTCAACAGAGAATAATTAAACAGAGTCAGGGAATGTGCTGGGACCCAGGGTGAAGGACAGTGATAAACAAGATGGTGCCCTTTCTGTCCCGCTGGAGCATTGGTTTTATTAGGAATCTTGCCAATCAGGAGGAGAGTCCTGAGGAAATTGCTGTCAGGATGAAAGCTGAAGGCCTAGGAGGCCCTCTCTGAGGAAAGGTTTGGTGGCAGGTGCTAGACAAAGCAGTATCACAACCTGCCGTCGATCGCTTGCTGTGACCAGACAGCCTCCGGTTTGCCATGTTGTAGAGATCTCTGTGTTGTTCCCGGTTTCATTCCTAGTCTGTGAGCTCCGTAGTAGTGAGACCCAGGGCTTAGCTTCTTCTGTGCCCCAGACTCTAATTCAGTGCCTGGTATCAAAGACTGTGGCTCAGCTGGGTTAGCAGGAACTGGAGAGTGCAGTAGGAACTAAGATTACTGCAGGTCATATTTTGGGACCAGCCAGGTCACACTATTAGCAGCTTCACGTTTATTAAATGGCAATCTTATTTATTGTTGCTTTATTTCATCAGCTAATAAAATAATCTTAAAAAGTTTTCGTCATTTGGAGATGGAGACACTACCTCTTGAATCTTTGTGACTTCATCCCACCACCTGGATGTAGCAGCCCCTTGATAACCACTGCAGTTCCTGAGGAAGCTTTTAGTTTAACTGTTGGGCCACCAGGAAATCCTGCATCAGGTGCTGTTAGAAGAATGGTCTTCACTGGCTGGATCCGGAATGGAGTTACGAGACTTCTCAGGTTATAAACTAGGAATGCCTCCCAATTCTGTGGGTGCCCTGAATGGACAGGAATGGAGAGAGGCTCAGCAGACCAACAGATACCCAGCTGGCCTGCCATAGCATCGGTAGATGGTGCCAGCAAACTATAGGGTGCATGCTCTGAAAGCCTCTAAGGAAAGAGTCTTATTCTGGGAATGGACAGTGGGGTTTGGGCAGGGGGTGGGTGGATGGATGTCTGAAGGATCTGAACTACTCCATGTGCAAGTAAGCTGACCATAGTTGTTCTAAGAGTTGTTTTCTTATAATGGGGATCTACCTGAATTTCTTATAATAGTCCTTTGGGACTTAACTTTTGTCTTGGGATGCAAGAAAACCAGCCCCTTTGATACTTTGCAGAGAATATGGTAGAAATTTCATCTTATTCTGATGGCCCTTCCTACCATCCAATTCAGCAGTTGGGCACCCCTCCCCCAAGGAACACTCCCTTTTCATTCATATTGGTTTAGTCATTCCAGTTGTTCCTGATTTACTCTCAGGCAGGAATAATGAAAAACAAAACAAAAACAACACACACACACAAAAACTTTTGTTCTTTTAGGTACAAGTGTTGGTTGGTCCACAGGTAAAGGAAATACTTCCAACTCCTAAGCCTGTGTGCCCATAACCAACCTTAATTTTCTTAGGTATTAGGGGTACAATAAGCACGTCAGACTTGGGATTTTAAAATCCAGTTGAAGCTAAGCAGAGCACAAGAATAAAATTGACCAGGAAAGCTATCTTAATACACAAATAAAGAGGAATTCTGTAATTTATTGAGTCCATGAAGTCCATGAAAAGTAAAGAAGGGAAATTGAGTTTCTATTTTGGCATAGGGTCCAAGGGTCCTTGCCTAACTGAAGGTGCTTGTGTGGCCCTCAAACTTGAGAATCACTCAAAGTTTCTCTATAAAGAATGCAAACTAGGTGACACCTTCTCTTTTAAAGTTTTTGTGAGCTAATGGTTAATCATTTGCTATTGTTTCTAATAGGGAAATTGGAACCAGAAAGTCTCCATGAGTAATCTAACCAGCAAATGTTTTTCAACATGCTGGTTGAAGCATTCAGTGGCTGAGGTATAGAAACATATTTAGTGGAATGAGGGAATATGTGATAAACATTTAGTGTTTAATTGCATAAATAAATGAAAAATGCAAATAAATCCCAGCTTCAGTGGGTTCCCTTTCGCCAGGAATGCAAATTTGCATTTTGAACTTAAAGGGGTAAAGTTTGATCATTGGAGAGACACACATTTCAGGGATTTCAGGGTCCTGACATCCCAAAGATGACAGTTTTTTTTTTTTCCCCTCAAAGGATTAAGATAGTAGAGGTATTTGCCTCCCTGGAATTCTACAAGAGGAGAAGAGTCTGCACACTTCAGACACACCTGCAATTATGTCAATTCAATAGAATGGAGAACAACCTATTTCTTGCCTGAAACGATTTATTTGTAAAGGGTATGTGTGATAATTTAATAGTGCTTTTATGGTGGAAAAATTTAAAGTGAATGAAGAGCCAGAGCAGTGTTGGGCTGAAAAATGTTTACTGGCCTGGAATAGCTCCTAGGGTCTTGATTCTGTGACTCATTCATACACATGGTTGGACCATCCAATCAACATGTGAAGTTTGAGGGAATTATCTGCTCCATAGTGCAAATTTTGTTGCTGAAAAGACCCCAAGAACCCACAACTCAATGGTTTATTTTAATATTTCATTTACTTCAGAAATAATAATGCCTTCTATATAATTTAGGTTTCCGTGGAAAGGACACATATTACTTGGGATTCAACCCTTTCCACCTGGATGCTAAGGCTCTACTTCTCTGGGCCTAAGTTTGTTCATGTTTGACCCCTGACATCTCTCTCTCTCTCTCTCTCTCTCTCTCTTTAATCCTCCCCCAAGGATATGCTTTTATTAGTTTTAATACATTTTTATTGATTACAGAGAGGAAGGGAGAGTGAGAGAGAGAGCTAGAAACATCAATGATGAGAGAAAATCAT
This sequence comes from Murina feae, assembly GCA_004026665.1. Classification (NCBI taxonomy): domain Eukaryota; kingdom Metazoa; phylum Chordata; class Mammalia; order Chiroptera; family Vespertilionidae; genus Murina; species Murina feae. Next base: position 13,478 of record PVJC01005287.1, read on the forward strand.
TGATCGACTGCCTCCTGCATGCCTCCTACTGAGGATCATGCCGGCAACCTGGGCATGTGCCCTTGACCAGAATCGAATCTGGAACCCTTCAGTTCACAGGCTGATGCTGTATCCACTGAGACAAACCAGCTAGGGCTGCTTTTATTGATTTTAGAGAGAAAGAAAAGGAGAGCGGGGAGGGGGGGAGAGAGAGAGAGAGAGAGAGAGAGAGAGAGAGATAGAGAGAGATGGAGAGGATCATTTATGTGAGAGAGAAACATTGATAGGCTGTCTCCCCTACATACTCTGACCAGGTATCAAAAAAAAGACCTAGGTATGTGCCCACACTGGGAATTGAACCTGCAACCTTTTGGTGTAGGGGATGATGCTCCAACCAACTGAGCCACTGGGCCAAGGCAACCCTGGATATCTTATTTGGAAAGTTGAGACGCTTCATATCTCAACCTCTCTCCTCTCAAGAAGTCCTTTTCCCCTGGCCTCCCTGAACTCTGTCTTCCCCATGCCTTTGGTTCTGAAAATATAAGTTTTGTGTTGTCCTCAAAAATTATATACTTGATTAAAATGGAAGGAAATATCAGAACAATATTTTATTGCATATGATTTTTCATCATTTCTCAGAGAAGCTTCTGGGGTTAGGCTCCTGCATCCTCTTCAGACTCATACATTATGAATGAGGTACAGCTGTGACCAATAAAGATCTTTCTTTCAGAGTAAAAACAGGTCCCCTCAGCGTGGCCCAAAGGCCTGTGTGAGACAGAGGAGGGGCTGACACCTTCTGGCACCTCTCTCTGATGGGTCTTCCAAAAATGTGCCTCTTTTGTTTGGTTCTTACTTTATCTTTTCTCCTATTTTAGGCCCTAAAACTCACCCCCCCCCTTCAAGCCTCAATCCTGATACATTTAAAAGCAACATGAAAAATATAAAACAATAGTAATGCTCATGCCTACAGAAGAGTCAGAAAGCACTGAGATAGCCATCTCACCACAGAATTAATTCTGAGTTCTAAATTTTTTTAAGTCACTGTGCATATGGAAGTGCGAATGCTCTCCTGACTTCAGGGGGGCCATTTACGTTGTGGACAATGAAAATAGAGCCCTCTGGAGTTGTGCAGTGCAGCTGGTCCTAAATCCTGTATGGTTTGAGTTGATTGTAGCTTTGATCAGTTGAGAGAGCAAATTAAGAGAAACCATGCCATTCACTCAATAAATATTTATAGAGTTCCTACCACAAGGTGTTATATGGGATGAGTAAGAGTTTCTGACTGCAGAACCTTTCAGGATAGGGAAGGATGAAATAGAAAACAGAGTGTGTGGAAGCATTTGCCTAGTAGAACAAACGAACTACTCAGGGAGCTAAGGTAAGAAGGTATTGGTCTCTGCAAAGGAGGCATGGAGACAGTAGTAGTTGAGCTGAGAATTGGGAGGTGGTAGAGTTTCTCGAGGTATTGAGGAGGTTTGGGGGGGCCGTGAGGGAGGCAGGCACTAAGGCATAGTAAGCAGGTGGGGAAATGCAGAGAGCATTGGGGTGAGTGGCTCTGTTTGAGGTGAGGCTTCCCATAGGACAAATATCTAATACTTAGTTGGGGAAACTGCATTGTGGCACCACATTTGACCTTACCTGCATGGCCTTTAGCTCCAGAGTTACACTTTCTTTCTGATCATCAGGAATAAGGGAGAGGAAGCATGGATGATTGTCCCTGACACTTCATTTCAGAATAAAGAGCTGCAATCATTCAAGGAGTTGTCCCAGAAGTGATCCATTTTCCATCCCTATTCGAATAGCACTACTATCTCATTTCTGGATATGAAATGATCATGCATATCCAACAATCTCCTTTGCTATATTCCCATCTTGGCAGCAAAAATACACCCTCACCCCATCATCCATCTAGAAATATCCGCTTGGTTAGTATTTTTCCAGTGCAGGGCTATCGCTTATCTGATTGCCACTGCACTTGAGATAGCCCAGAAATGTCTTTTACTCTCAGTAAGCAAAGACCTGATCAATTTAATCTGGCCAACATCAACCTGAAAAACATATGCCGCTTTTATAGGAAAAACACATGTGTATGAAACCGCCTGATCCCTCACCTTCTTCATCATTCGCAGCTCTCTTCCTGTAGGTGAGGCAGAGATTTTGCATGCCTCAGAAGTAGGCTGAATATGTTATTCTACCCAGGGAAATTACTGCTCATCCAGAAAAAGGACCTATTTATACTGAACAGGGAAAAGCAAACACTGAGGCCATTTATTTGCTAACTGGGAGCCCCTTGGGCAGAATTTACTTGAAGATTTAAAATTCTGTGTGGACTGCCTGGTCAAGTTTCTAACTTGTAAGATCATTTTCTGCATTGGTCTCATTGCTGATTCATAGTATTTTTGTTTTGTTTAGTTTCTAACGTTCTGTGTCAAATGCCATAGACCTACTCAGTGCTCCCAGGCAGAATATGGGATGCCATCGAATCACTATCATATTGTGTTAGTTAGTTTGGGCTGCCATAGCAAAATGTCATAAACTGGTTGGCTTACACAATAGACATTTATTTCTTACACTTCTGGGGGCCAGCAAGTCCAAGATCAACTTGCTGGCCTCTCCAGTTCCTGGTGAGAGCTGTCTTCTTGGCTGATAGACAGCTGATTACTTGCTATGTCCTCACATGGCCTTTCATTTGTGCATGTGGTCGTGGTGGTGGTTGGGGGAGAAATATTTCTTCCTTTTCTCATTAGGTTACTACTCCCATTATGAAGGCCCCACCCGATGATCCCAATTACTTCCCAAAGGCTCCATCCCCAAGTATCATTACATTGGGGGTTAGGACCTCAACATGTGCATTTGGGTGTGGAACCCAAATGTTCAGTCCATAACACACCATAGAGGCAGCGGCTTCCTAACAGACATTGTGGGGAGATGTGGCCAGGCTCAAGTCTCCCAAAACTCAGCTCGTTATGTCCTGACAGGGACGGGCACTAGTGTATCATGAATTGAAAGAAAATGAGGAAAACCTGTGAAAGCAAGATATCACAGCGATATGGCACTTGCTCAACATGATGGTGATAATAATAAAAACCATAAAGCTAATACTGAGTACTGAGTGCAGGCTATGTCAAGTACTGTGCAAAGCTCTTCCACCTACATCATTTTAATCCTCACGATGAGATGTGAAGGGGATTTTTATATTTCCCATCTTGCAGAAGCTTCTGAGAGCTTAAGAAACTTGCCCAAGGAACATATCTAGGAAGATCTGTTTGCCACTTAATCTGATGTTCTTTTGTCTATACCATGTAGCCTGAGAGGAAGAATAACATCCTTCTTGAAATTTACTTGTAAAATTTCATTGGTAGACTTAAAAATAAATGTTTTGAATGTTGGATGGAAAATTGATGGTTTTAGGTCAATTAAAAACATCCAGAATTCCCTTTTCATAGCAAAGGATGTAAAGCGGGGGCTGTGTGCTGAGGGAAGCTGCCTAAGGCCATGTTCTACATGAAGGTTCACGCTGGAGCTGTGTGGCCCACAACCGTCGGGGACACGTGCAGCAGTCCTGGCTGAGTCCCGAACTCTAGTTGAGGCTCGGCCACTGTAGCAAAACTGATCTAGACAACTCATTCCCTCCCAGTTTTCGTGTTCCCATCACAAAATAACTGTGAAGGTTGGCTTTAAAATTCTATTTTTAAACTTGTACTATACAATAGTTTTGGAGGGCAAATGGGAAAAGAATATGGTTAGCTTCTGTCTTTTGTGGGTTTATAGCATAATAAATAGAAGATGAGGTACTGGTTTGAATTATTTTTTTGGATTTTTCTTCATAAATGTAAAATTATACATTTTTTTGTGCCCTGTTACTCATAATTTGTAAGCATTATCCTCTTACTACCACCAAATCCTTTTTATTTTTTATTTTTATTTATTTATTTTTAAAAAAATCTATTTTATTGATTTTTTACAGAGAGGAAGGGAGAAGGATAGAGAGTTAGAAACATCGATGAGAGAGAAACATCGATCAGCTGCCTCCTGCACACCTCCTACCAGGGATGTGCCTGCAGACAAGGTACATGCCCTTGACTGGAATCGAACCTGGGACCTTTCAGTCCGCAGGCCAACACTCTATCCACTGAGCAAAACCGGTTAGGGCCCAAATCTTTTTTTATGTTTTGTTGTTAGTGTTTGATTGTTATTTTATTTATTTATTTATTTAAAAATCCTCATCTGAGGATATTTTTCCATTGATTTTTAGGAAGAGTGGAAAAGAGAAGGAAAGACAAAGATAAATGTCACTGTTAGAGAAACACATTGATTGGTTGCCTCCTGCATTTGCCCCCATCAGGGCCTGTGCTGGGGAGAAACCTATAACAAAGGTACGTGCCCTTGACTGGAATTGAACCCAGGACCCTTCAGTCCACAGGCTTATGCTCTATCCGCTGGGCCAAACCGGCATGGGCTGATTGTTGTTTTAAATAAATAATAGAGCTGGAGTGATTTTCTATATTAGTATGTAAGGAGAGGTTTTCCTTGAGTTGTGCTAGCAGTAATGGGGAAGAAGGAGATGTGCACCTAATCTCTGTTGCTGTACTTGGAAACACACATTTATTAATTGAGCAAAATGATGGTGGGAGGAAAAATGTTAATCTCTGGGATAAATATGTGATCAAGAAACAAAATTACTTTTAAAAAAAAGTGATGAGAATAATCTTTTCTTTTGGCTAATACAAAATAAAATTTGGCCATGAGATTTAAAACATCTTAAAATTTCCTTAAAAGTGGAAATAAGCCATTCAGGCTATAAATTAAATGCTCAGTAATGACTAATAGGCAGACTGCAATAAATATCCTTCTGTTTTCATAAATTATTTCTCTATTAGTAGAGAAGCTTTCATGACAAAAAAAGCCCAGAACAAAACTAATTATGATATTTACATCTTAGTTTTGAGATTGACTTGATAGTTATTTTTTATTGTTTCTGCCCAGCCCCTTCAAAGGGAAAGGAGACTTAATAATACACTACTTGGTAGCATTATTTATGGTCACCAATTAAATCTGGCATAGTTGAGGTGGCTTTATTTGTAAAGTTCATCATTAGAAGACAGGTTTTCATGATTTTTCTATTGATATTCCTTTTTAAATATATATATATATATATATATATATATATATATATATATATATATATTTGATTTTTTTACAGAGAGGAAGAGAGAGGGATAGAGAGTTAGAAACATCAATGAGAGAGAAACATTGATCAGCTGCTTCCCACAAACTCCCCACTGGGGATGTGCCTGCAACCAAGGTACATGCCCTTGACTGGAATCGAACCTGGGACCCTAGAGTCCATAGGCTGACACTGTATCCATTGAGCCAAACTGGTTAGGGCTTGATATTCCATTTTGATTGAGAAATTTTTGTCGTTGAAATTCTACGTTATTAATTTAATTGATATAGTCACTGGAGATTCATTTCTCTTATCTTTGTAATCAAATAACTGAGGGTTAGGCAGGTGGTAAGCAGAAATCCAAGAGAGGGGGTCTAGCTCAGAATGAGAACCCTTTATCTTTTGTGACTATCCTCATGAGCCTTCCTTCCTGCCTAGCTGATCTGGGGCAAGGGGTGTTAGCACATTGGCCATCACAAACTCTGAAATTTTGATCTAAGTTTGGTATCTAATTTTGTAGTCTTTTCTGAGGGTTAATCTTTACCTGAGGATATTTTTCCCATTGACTTTTTTTAGAGAGAGTGGAAGTGAGAGGGAAAGACAGAGAGAAACACTGCTGTGAGAGAAACCAGGGCCTGGGCCGGGGAGAAGACTGCAACCAAGGTACATGCCCTTGACCAGAATCAAACCTGGACCCTTTGGTGTACAGGCCGACACTCTATCCACTGAGCCAAAATGGCTAGGGCTAATTCTGTAGTCTTTTAAGTGCTAGTTAACTCTAACAATCTAAGGGTCGGTGGTAGCTATGTTAGGGCCAAGGCAAAAAATAATTTATAGTCTGATTCAGTTGGTATCTTCAGGCCAAACACATAAACCAGAAGTTGATGATGTAATTAAATAAAAGTATAGAACACAATGCAAAGTCTACTGAGATCACAGTTGGAATTGAAGGAGAAGAAACCTCTAGGAAGGCTTTCTTCCACTTCCTGACCTTTTTGTATTGTGAACAGTAAGAACATCTAACCTCGTCAGATTTTAGGGAGGGCTGTTCAATTTGTCTCCCTGTAAGTAAGGTACAACTGAGCTCAGAAAATATTAAAAGCCCAAAGTGTCTAAATTGATAAGTAAACATTCAGTAGCCTTTTAACAAGTTGAAAAATTCATTTTCTGGAGACTCTTGACAAAGGAAGTATCTAGTAGTAGATTTTGTTTTCTAAGACAAACACAGACAAAGGTCAGCAATCATTAGTGATTTTGACCTGCGGTTAGTAGTTGGTTATTCTTCATAATGGTTGGAGAACCAACCATTCAAAGGACTATTTTCAGTCTTTATTATAGTATCTTATGTATCTACTGTCTTCAGCTGCAAAATAAATTTTTCAAGAATAATTACAATTCAGCAGGAATTGGATGCCCAACATATGAAGGGAATGATATACAAGTATACTACTTCCACTGGCATTGTCACTAGCAGTTGAAGACACATGTCTTGTCCCATCATGTGTGTCAACATTACCTATTTGAAAAGAACCAATTTCTCAGTCAACAATTTTGTACCTTGGGAATAACTCAGAAATAATAACCATCTTAGGAATGTCTATATTGAGGCCAAAGAAAACAAAGGGATATGTTGGGAGAATAATGCAAACATATTAAAAAACAAAAACTAGATAGTAAATGTGATTGTGGGAACTGTGGCCTGTTACAAAACTGTGAGAGGCAGCTGCCTCACACTGTGAATCAAGGTGTTCTTTACCTGAACTATATTGTTTGACCTTGTTCTCTCCTCTTCTCAATATTGTTCCTCCACTCATGGGAATCTCATCAGTGAGGGACTAAAGTCAAGAGAAAAGAAAAGATGGTCTAATGATAACCCATAAAAGAACCTTGGCTGAGCCCATAAAAAGAAAAGAGCTTTGATTCATTAAAGATCTTTAGGCTGGGACAAATCTTAGAGGTTATGTACTCCGACCTCATGATTTATAGATGAGGAAACTGAGGTTTATTCATTGTTAATTAATTCATTCATCTACTCTGGGACTTGACAAACGTATATTGCCCTAATCTAGGCACTGGGGAAGAAGAGAGATAATGTCTATGACCCACTGAGTTTACATTCTAGTGGGGAGACAGTCAAAACAGATAAGTTTAGATTGTGATATGTGCTGGAAGGAAAACACATCAGGATGAGAGTGACTGTCATCTAACTCTAAGATGGGTGGTTGAGGAAGTCTTCTCTGAGGCAGTAGCATTTCAGCTGCTACCTGAATGATCAGCAGGAGCCAACCACAAAGCATTCCAGCAAAAGGGAGCAGCAAACACAAAGTCCCAAGGTAGGAATGAGGTCAGTAAACTTGAGTAACAGAAAGAAGGTTGAGTGGTTGGAGCTTCGTGAACAAGAGGGAAAAGAAAGGGATATAGTCAGAGAAATGGGCCAGCGTAAGATCATGAAGGCCTGTTGGCTGTGGTCACAAGTTTAGCTTTAGAGAATATAATCAGAAGAGCTGAGTGTGATGAGTTTAAAGCAAGGGAATAGGACTGTGACTTCCCAAACAGAATCCCCTGGTTTAGAACATTTATTCAAGAGGCATTTATTTATTGTCCTCTCTATGCATAGACTAGTGCAACATGCTATGTGCTGAGGAGTTATAGAAACACAATTTTGGACATCCTTCTTACCTTCTAGAAGTTCAAAATTTGGTGAGACTATAAGTCTCACAAATGAAACAATTTATGTTTTACCTATACAACATATCAAAACATGAAACACGATGAGGCCCAAAGGGAAGGATCTCTGGGTTAAGAATTAGAAAAGCTAATTGAATCTGCTTCTCAAAGTTTTGGTTTTGTCTTCCAATAAAAGGAATAATAATGCCTGCCCTGCTTCTCTCTCCAGAGTAGTGTGGTAGAAAAAAAAAGATAATATTTGCAAACATGCTTTGGAAAGACACTTTCAAAACCATCAAGTACTATACAAATGTGATGAGAGTGTGTAGTGTAGGTAGCTAGGCTTGGATAAGGGACCAGATTATGGGGAGTCTTAAATAGATTAAGAATTTATTTGGGGGTAAAAGAGAACTCATTAGAGGTTTAAAAAAAGGGAAAGCCATGAACTATAGTAGTTTCATTCATCCACTCATGAATACACAAAAAACTGAGTTGGGAGGAAGGAGAACAGGAAAAGATTGTTCTCAAGGTTTTGAATTCTAATTCTTGGGAAAGAGATAATTCTATTGCAGGAAATTCTGTGAAGCGGCCACTATTCATGGATAGATAATGAGCCAGGGTCTGAAAACATTGATAGCCAGGAGATGGCATACCCATCAGGCAGGGCTGTGCTGCAGGAAGGTGAGGATCCTAGGCAGGCGGCTCAGATTTTACGATCATCACATTTTGCAATTAGTCGAACTATGAAGTAGACTCTGTTAATGAGTGGAAGTAGGTAGAGAAAGTACTGAGAAATGAGGACTGAGTATCATTTATACCCAGAAATCAAAACAAAAGAAGTAGACAGAATGACAGGTAGGGAATAGGACTGGGGAAGCACAGATGTTCTTTTTCCTAGGAATGCCTTGCCTGCTTTTCCTTCCTTGTGAATCTTGACCTTCTGAACACCACTTGAACTTCTGGACTCAGCTCACACTCTCCAGGACATTCTCTTTGGCTTGTTTTTTTGGGGGTGAAAGGATCCAAGACATGTGACTCTGACACCCAGTGTGTCTTCTAGTAGCATGCCACGCTTGTTTGTTAACTACTGGATTCTTTTCTGACTTCCCTATAGGGTTATACATTTCTTGAAGGCAGAGATGGTGCCAACCCCAGTGCCTAGCATAGACTTGGCTTCATTAATAAATATTTGACAAATGACTGCATCCAGAACCAAGAAGATGGTGACTTTGAGAAGAAGCAATGGTGGACAGAAGTAATAATGCAGTGTGAGAATATTAAGTATTGATGGGAATGTCTGATTCAAGGTTAGAAGTCATTAGAGATCTTCAAGAGGCAGAATTAGTAGACTAAGATTGGAGTGGCCTGATGGAGATCTCATTGTAGGGTGTAGAGAGGGTTGAAGAAAAAATTGGGTGGTGATCAAATAGAGATGGAGGGGTCATCTGCACCCAAAGTTTGGTGGGGAAATAAAGAAGATTGGGGGAGAAGAAGAGGTTTTGTCTATTTTTAAATTTATTTGTTTTTGAGATGAAGAAAAGAAGAAATCATGGATATATCCCCCAAAGTACTCATTAGCTATTACTCCTACACAATGCCAGACATTCAGACATTTTTGACATTGTGCTGTCCACCTTCACCTGGAAAATTCCCCTCAGGAGCAAATTAGAACAGAATGTGGTGGCACCATATTCCATCCCGAGCGAGCTATGACTAAATGCTCTGCCAATAGTCAATCTAAGGGCTTTTTAAAACCGAAATGGCAACTGCAAGTTTTAATTTATTATTTATGAACCTCTACAGCTGTACTTCCACGAGAATGAATTGCTGGTTCATTTATCAGGTGTGAAGGAGGGGATGTTAACAGGTAGGCCTGAGAACTACGGAGAAAGGATAACTTATTTAAATCATTGTTGGGGAAGGCGTGGAAAGGTTCTTGACAGGACAGTGAGGTAAAGTAGAGGGAATGCCAAAAGCTGATTGATGTCCCTCCTTTGGTTCAGAAGATGTAAATCTTTTTCACAGAGATTTGAGGTTGACAGCATTTGCTCCTTCAAAACTTTATTGGCAGGTATGTTAAATTAGCCATCTCATTTATTCCAATTAAAATAGGCCACTGTTTCAGGTATATCTGTGCCTGGATTTTCAGATTGATAAACTCCTGTCCATCTTTCAAGACCTAGCTGGAAGGCTACTTCCTTTCCCTAAATCTCATAGTATATGGCAGTAGTTTTCTTCTCTATATTTCTTCAGTACTTGGTGCTGTGTACACTATGTGCTGTCAAAATCTGTTTTGGACACAATGTCTTTCTGGTAGACTGAGCTCTTCTAGGCCAGGGGTCATATTTTAACACTTTCTGTATCCTTGGCATCTTGCACAAATCAGCCAAACAGACACTTAATAGCAGTTTGTTGACTGACTGAATGAAATGAATGAATGAATGAATGAACTGACCTTATACAAACTTAGATTTTGTCAAATGCATAGTTGGGTGATAATTTTCTTTTTAAGACCACTTGTGCTGAAAAAAGAAGCAACTGTGTTGTGAAGATTAGGCAAGAAGAGATAAAAAAACCCAAGTGATGAGTAGTAGTTTCAGGAGAAGAAACTACCAGGATGTAGGTGAAGGAGTGGGTGAAGGAAGCTGAGGGGACTGGCCAGTGTTTTTGGACTCTGAGATGGTATGCCAGGGAGACACCAAAGTTATGGGATTTATGTGGAACAATGATGAAGGAGTCAGGCTCATCTACACAAGGACAGTTCTGGTGTGAAAAAAGTGAGCTGTGTGGAACAAAAGTAATTTTCAGAAGTCCATAAAAAGATGCAAAGAAAACTTCCCAAAGGCAGAAATTGCTGTAGAAGTTTCTAGAAAACAGAGGCTTACACATACTTGTTTGTGGCAACAGTTTTATCATTCAAAATGTTTTTCTCTTTTCTGGTAAAAACTATGGTTTCTTCTGTGCTGCACTGGAGGACTCTGCCCAGAAGATATAATAACCTTTGGTCTTACTGGAATATAATGTTTCATTTATTTACAAGAGTTTGCTTCTCAGAAGTTCAAAAATATTCAAACCAGCTAAACTGTTTAAAGTTTGGCAATATAATGTTACATTTATATGAAAATCTAATACATTTAAAAGTAAATTCAATTAATCCATTGAATGGTTTATTTGAACTATAGTGAAACCTAATGATTATATGAACAAGTCAAATTACGGTTGATATAGTTCATGTTCCATAAATTAGTGTGTAATTAAACATTTGTAAAAGTTTAGAAAGTCAAACCTTAAATATGGTGTTTGGATATGTTTTTTCTTCCCAGTACAGTATATTTCACCATTTCTTGAAATTTTCAGGGAATTTGTTATCGTTAATTGATGTGAACTGAGAATGACTGACACATAATTTGGGTGTGGATTGCTGAAAGAAGGCACTAAGAGTTTCCTGACCTTGCAAGGGCATGAGAGTAAGATCAGAAATTTGGAGATAATCCCGAGACCTAGAAAAATATTCCCTACAATGGCTTATCTGAAGACCCAGGTGTGTTTCTGTGTTTAAATGGCATATAGTATGTAACTGTCCCAGCCTTTGGTGGCTCTTTGGAGGCCCTAAAACAGGGGATAATACAAAGAGCACTGGGCTTGAGTCCCAGCTTTGTCCCATATACTCAGGGTGATACTGAACAAATTATTTACCTTTTTCATGCCTCAGTTTTATCATCTCCAACATGAAGCAGTTTATATTTGCCCTATCCATTTTACAAATATGAAGTTATAAAAGTTATAGAATGCTATAACTAAAAGTAAACATATCCATCAGACATAAACTCTTCACTTTCTGGGTCAATCCAAGAAGGCAAAACGAGACCTCTCAGGACCGACACTGTGGATTGAATGTGTATGGCCTCTCACCAAAGAGGGATCCAGGTGCCTATTTCCCAGACTCAGAGTCTCTTTCTTCATGGAGTATCTTATGGGTTTAATGTTCTAGGGAATATACTTCGGAGAAATGTTGGTACAAGGGCATCATGGACAAACTGCACTAGGATTATAGGAGATTCCAGCAAACGATGAAGGACGTTTTGAGAAAGACTAATTTCTGAAAAACAGGCAAATGATTAATTCAGTCATCTAATCATTTGCTTAGGTGTTCATTATGCCCTCATGCATTACGCCCTAACATCTTCACAAGATAGCTGTCACGAGATGGCTGTCACAAGATGGCCATCACGAGATGGTTGCGTGTATAGCGGAGGTGGGGCCGAGTGGAGGAGGCGGGTCACAGCAGAGGAGGGATGTTGGGAGCAATCAGACCAGCAGGGGAGCAGTTAGGTGTCAATCAAGCCAGCAGGGGAGCGGTTAGGGGGCAATCAGGCCGACAGGCAGGCTAGCAGTTAGGAGTCAGTGTCCCAGATTGTGAGAGGGATGTCTGACTGCTGGTTTAGTCAGACATCCCCCAAGGGGTCCTGGATTGGAGAGGGTGCAGGCCCGGCTGAGGGACATCCCCCCTCTCCCATGCATGAATTTTGTGCATCAGGTCTCTAGTGACTTATAATAAAAAACATATGGAGATTGTGTTATATGCATTATAAAATAAGAAAATTTTAATATTAAAATAGAACCATTTAGCCAGATCTATTGACTACTATCTTCTATGAATTTTGTGGAACCACAACGGAAAGCATAAGATCCTACTATGCCACGTAGATTATTGTATGGCTTTACTGTCACACTCATGCTCTCTTTCTATGTAATGTGGCTTCTACTGCAGAACATCATTGCTGCTCCTTGACCAGTTCTTTTACCTGCAGCCATGAAGCAGGGGATTTCCCAGGGGTAAGGACGGCGGAGCCCCTAGCGCTAGGACACTTGCATGCATGACTCCGGAGACCAGGTTCTGTGATGCAGGTCTAATTTTATTGAGGAAGTACGGAGTATTTATAGCAGAGGTGGCCAATCATAGAATGTCATCTTAGGGAGCCAATGAGCGTAAAGGTTGGGGTACGGTGTACGTGGCTGTAGGAGGGGCTCAGGCGGGCGTTGCCATCTTCCTGGTGTGCCAGAAAGATCTGAACTGCTGGAGTGCGCTCACGGCATTGCATCAGCCGCTGCACTGAGGCAAAACCTCCTGTGCACTACCTACACAGCCATCTGATGGCTTGCCTGTCATAGTGGTGAGGGCGATCTGGTCTACAAACACTGGTTGGAGTCCGTACTTGAGACTCACTATTCCTGAAGGAATGGAAGACTAATTCAGTCCCTTATTAAAAAATCTTAATAAGGTTGTTGGCAGTTTGAGTCCACACAGCTAAGAAATGTGGAAACTAGGACTCCAGAGAATTTTGAATTTGGAAAATTGACTTTACCTTTCATTGTTTCAGTTAGATGGTTGGGTGGTGATGGTTGATTTAGGAACCTGTTGAAAGCTATGCACCTTCTCCACAGAAAAATACATAGAATGAGTAGAATCTGATGACTCATCAAAGTCCTGTTTGTGATTACTTTTTGTTTAAAGCTGGAACCCTTTGTATTTAGAAATACTCTTTGTGTTTCAAAACTAACCTGACTTGTTTTATTTTTCCCAAAGAAAACTTTAGAGTGTTGCATTAGGAAGATAGGTAGGGGGAATACTGGGTCCCTCCTCCAAGGTCATTTCTGTTAACTGTATGTTGGAATTGACTACTTCATATTTTTCTGGTTTGAATTGGAGGCTTGCTCTTGGGTTAAGATGACTTCTTTCCTTCTGATGGAAAAAGAAAGTTTTCCTTTGAAAGAAGAACTTGGAGAAATCTTTAGTTGAGGACTCATTTGATTTTGTATTTTGCAATAATCCCCTAATATATTCCAAAGAAGAAGATTTGGATTCACCTGTCAGAACAAGGCTTGACTATTTAACAGTGACTAGGTTTGAAATCATACCACTCAGTTGTTTCTGAAGATATCTATCTATCTATCTATCTATCTATCTATCTATCTATCTATTAACCACTCCTTTCAAAGTGTCTGCCAACAAATGTCAGGGGGAGCTATAATTTACAAGATCAGGAAATGTTTCAGAGATGATCAAAGCATCACACGCAGGGAGAAGAAATTTTAGAGGTGTCTTTGAGCCAGCACAAATTTTTCTTTTCTGCTTAAGTTAGAATCGCAGGGCCACAGAAACATGTTAAACCTCACAGTTCCTGGCACATAAGTTGGTGTGTGTGCCCTCTATAAATGAGATCTACTTATGATGTAAGTTGGAAACTTTAAGATAATGTACAGAATATTTTAATGGGTATGGTTGTTTTATATTCCACATAAAATTATGGATGCACTGATATTTTGCAATATGTAATATCTACCCAAACTTGGCACGTTTTAGTTATAGAAACATACCATAGTACAATGGGGGAAACGAGCAGAACTCAGTATGCGAGGTATAAACTAAGCAGCTTTACTTTAGTGCTTAATAAAATAATTGTGTATTGGAGGGACTGATGAATCCAAGACACATGGGAATGAACTTAAAGTTAGGTCTAGTCTTAGACACAGAAGTAAAATGCAGACCAAATAATTTCCTATAGCTTTGCTTAATTCCAGGAAAAGTGAAAGACTCAAGTAGAGGGGCCATTTATAATTCTTTTTTGACTTTTCTCTCAGTGAGCAAAACTCCCTTTCTGTTTGAAGAAGTCCACACCTTATCATTCCTAGTGGAGAAGAGAGAACATACTCCACTATGAGTGTGGGAAAGGCCAGATGAGCGCTGTGCCAGCCTCCCTGAGAGCCAGGGGCAGGCAGATGACCTGGTTTCCCTGCTTCAGGTCCAGTAGGTAGGGTGACATAGAGGCAGGGACTGCCAGGACTCCATTATGGTATGTGTGTGTATTGGGGGAGCCCAGGGGAAGGGAGGCTAGCTACAGGGTCCTGCAGCCAGCATTGGAGATGCCAGTGGTTTAAGTGGCTGGTGCATGGTCAGCTTTTGGTGCACGGCCAGAGCCCAGAGAGTAGTGGGGTCCTCACAGGACAGAGTGGAAATGGGTTTGGGGGTACAATTCAGTTTGTAGCCTCAAGCTTGGTTCTTGACTTAGAGAGTAGCCTTTTAAGAATTTCTATCCTGCCTAAATTAAAATTGTTTCTGTTCTACTAAGAATCCTGACAAATACAATCCGATTTGATTGTTTCATATTTTAAGTGCCCTTCTGAGAAGCCACAAAGCGAGGCTTTCTCAACGCTCCATATTGAGCATGATTGTCCATCCTGCAGAGAAGACATCGGAAAACATTGCCAATTCGATTGTGGTGCTTAAAATAACATCCCTAACTTACAATTTTGACATTTGTCTCTTATGTTGTGTGACAACATCATATTTCTACTGTGAAGAACATTAGGCAAGAACAGAAAGTTACACTCATTTCCAAAGAAATGATACACATCTACCAGTCAGCAAAAGCCAGAACCAATTAAGGTCAGGAGAAAAACAAACTCCCTTTCTGTTTGAATAAGTCCACACCTTATCAGTCCTAGTGGGAAAGAGAGAACATATTCCACTATGGGCGTTTGTGGCTCCAAGGTCTTTCGAGACCAGGGTTCTCAATGCTAGATGCTCATTAGAATCCCGTAAGGCAATGGGAAAATTCTTCATGCCCAGGCCCCACCCAAACCAGATCAATTAAATTGGAATTCCTGGCACGGGGACCTAGACATCAGTATTTTATTTTATTTTTAAATTTTTAATTATTTACTTATTTTTAATCCTCACCCTAGGATACTTTTTCCATTGATTTCCAGGGACAGTGGAAGGGAGGGAGGAAGGAGAGAAAGCTTGGAGGAACATCTATGTAAGAGAGACATTGATTAGCTGCCTCTCACACATACCCCTACTTGGGCTAGGGAACCTGCAACTGAGGTAGGTGCCCTTTCCAGGAATCCAACCACAATTCTTCCCTTCCCTGGGCCTTCTAACTACTGAGCAAAACCAACCAGGGCTCGGCATCAGTATTTTAAAGTTCCCTGGATGATCTTAATGTGCAGCCAGATTGTGATCCACCCTAATCAGAATCTTTCCCTTGCTCTAAGCTTTGGGTGTGGTTTCAGTATCATGTGTACAGAGGTACTATCGACTTCTCTGTAACATATATGCCCTGAGATAGCGCTGACCTTTTTGACTTCCATATCATATTGCCCTGCTATCAGATTCGGTGAAATTGAGCACTATCTTTGACATGTTTCCTTTTACCTTTGCTGCTTTCTAGGTTTCTTTGGCCTGCTGAATGGCTGGCTATGAATGCTTATCTGCATAGAATAAAAATTCAATTCATTTTTTAAACTATATTCCATGCACTTATTTTCCAAATATACTTGCCTGCCCTTCATTTCAAATTTCTGTGTCTTTAGGCCATTTAGATAATTAAATTTTATATGTGTGTGTTTTTTAAGGCACCAGAGAATATGTTACTGTGTTTAATTTTAGACATTAATTCATTCTGTGTGTTAATAGGGCAGTCTTAAAATGTGTCAGTCTACCTTTCAAAATGATTGGCTTTAGTTGGTTTTCCACTTCAGAGTCTGGGTTTGGATTAAAAATTAAATATGCTTTAACTCTTCTCATTATAACATTTTGCATACATCCAATTAAATTTTACTAATTAGCTTTCTACCATCATTAATGTTTAAATGTTGTGTGTTCAGGCAAAGTCACTGTTAACTTCCAACTATTCATATTGCCAATTATCTTACAATCAGATTTTATTTTGCTATGAATATATATGTGTGTGTATACATATATTCATATATATATATATGTATACACACACACACACTATATAATAAAAGGGTAATATGCAAATTAACCCTAATTGTAGAACAACCAGAATGACCGCTGGACCAGTCACTATGGGGCGCATTGACCACCGCTTGGTCTCTTTCTTCTGGCTGGCAAGCTCTGATAGCCTGATGGCCACCTGGGGCGGGAGCGGGTCCAGCAAGCCCACAGGAACAGCCAACCTCTTGGTCCCTTGCCCTGGCCATCAGGCACCGATCACCCTATGGCGAATTGGGAACTGGGGGTGGGTGGCAGGGGTGGGGAGGGGAGGGTGGGAGTGCAGGGCTGGCTTTGGACAGCTGGGGAAGTTGGCCTTGATCGCAGGCCAGGCTAGGGACCATACCTGTGCATGAATTTCATGCTCCAGGCCTCTAGTATATATATCTTACCTAGTAATAGACAAACATGTAAATTGATCATCCCTTCCTACGCTCACCAGCCAATCAGGAGAGTATACAAATTAACCCAACAAAGATCGTAGTTAATTTGCATACACAGGCGTAAAGCAGAGGATTGGAGCAGCGAAGACTGAAGGCTCTGAGGCTGGAGCCACAAAGACCGGAGGCTCCGGGGCCCAAGCGGCCAAGACCATCCGGCCTGGGTCCCAGGTGCCAGAGGAAACCGGTGCCAACAGCCAGGGGAAGGGAAGGCCTATTGCGCGAATCTCTTCGTGCAGAGGGCGTCTAGTATATATATAATTCTGGATTGTCTCTACTGTAACTAGTGTAGCTTGAGGTTGAAGATGCATTTACAAGATTTACCACTCAATCAGAAATGTTAGAGAGATAAAGATAATGTCTTTTAATCTTTAAGTGATGAAAACTGGAAATCTGTTCATATCCACTATTTAATAAAAATCAGAATTTCTGATTCAAATGTCTCATTTTCTATATCCATATTCAACATTATAAGCTCAACAGAAATTTTACTCTTCACTTGTACACAAAATCAATGTAAAATTAAATTTATTCTAGATATGAAACACCCAAAGAGTGAAATTCATTCTCCAATAGGGATTCTTCTAATGAGATGGCTTTTCCCACTTTCTGCTTAATTGTTTCACTAAAACAACAGAGTTTAGCCTGGTAGGAACTCTTCAATAGTAACTGAGCTGCCAGAAATGAAAATAGCTTATATATACAGGGAATAAAGGATGAAAGAATTGCCATTGGCGTGTCTTTTTTTTTTTTTTTTTTTTCACAGAAAAAGGAAAGCTTTATAAGTTGAAGTTTAGTTTTAGTTTGAATATACACATTTGTGATACATATATGGCATTCTTTGAGTAATTGATGGATAGTCAGTGCACATTACATTGTCATGGGATCATTGAAATTTCAATGAGATAATTTCTTGAGGATTCAGACTATGTCTTTTCCTCAGCATTTATTTTTCATCTGTAAAACAAGAGGCTAGGACAAGATGATGGCTAAGGTCTTAGTGATCACCACAACTCAAGTTCTTGGCCTTGCTCTCTAAAGCCTAGCACAAAATTGAATTGTTAATAAATATTTATAAATATACCAGTATGAATGATGTTACTATATTTCACTGATTCAAAAAAAATAGACTTTTTGTTTCACATGTATCATCTCTGAAACAAAATGCATCTTATGATTAATGATACACAAAGTTCAATTAATAGTGGGTTCCTTGTATTTTTGCCCCCACTCTCTTAGTAGCATACACTAATGGTGCATCTTATAATAAAGAGAGGCTTAGATTCAATAAAATAGGGCATTTATTCTCACTTTTCCCCAAAAAATAATTTGAAGCAGTTAGTCAAAGTACATAAAATCAGGTCAGATAAATAGATATAATATAAAATTAAAATAAAGCCAATATAAAGTTAATTAAAAATTAAAACAAACACAAGGGCTTGTCAAAACACAGTTCTGGGTTCTGCATTTGGCTAAATTTTAATGGTATCTGAGGCAAAATGGGAAATAAGAATGATCCTTCCATTCTAAAAAAAAAGCTCAGAGTAGAAGTCTGTGTAAATTCTTTAATATGCGATAAACATGCTCTCCACAATCCAGTTTTCCTGTACCAAGATTCTCTAGGATCTTAGGAACCTCCCTTCCTGCTTTCCCAGGCCCCAGCAACATTTTTATTTCCTTTATAAATTTCTTACCCTGTTTCATTTGTCACTACCTATTCATTTCAGCTTATCAGGAAAACCAATATTTAGTGTGTTTCACTAACAAACCAGTAATTGGAATTGCATGTGTTATAAGAGCAAACACGTCCCCGACTTTATGTCTTGTTTTTTTTTTTTCTCAATCACAAATTGATAAGATTAGGATGATGCTATTTTAGGCCTAGAAGTCAAACAAATGGTTAATGTTTAGAAATACCTTGACGCGTTGCATTTATCATAGAGATTTTCACAGCAGTAAGACTATTTAGAATTTGTGGTTATTTCATTCCCCCCCTCACAGATTGTAGATATATGTGCCTAGATTCTGGTGTTTATCATCACCTTGACAGTGTCTATTAACAGGCTGTGGAGAAAAATATCCGTCTGGATAAAAGTGACGTGTCATGGCTGATTGTATGGCTCAATGTTATGATGGAGAATGGGGCTGTCTTGATGAAGCAATCCTTCCCTTGATCTATTAAAAAAGAAATTTTTAATTTTCCATGTTAAGTCTAATAGAATTATGAGCTAATTTTATAATTTTGCTCACAGGATTTTTATCTGCATTGAAATATTTTTTAAAAACAGCATTGGGTTATTGCAAATATTTCTATACAACTTTTACCAGCATCTTTATTAGTTTATTGATTACATTGTTCTTGATTATAATTCTATCCGATTAAACATTTGATGCATTTAAATTCACTCCACTTTTTGTAAGTATGCTAGCTATATATCATGTATAAGTGAAAATTCTAGTGAAGTTTTGTGGGAATGCATGGGAAGCTGGCGATGCTGAGTGGTATTTAATACAACTCAATACAAGATCTTAGGATCTTGTAAAATCTTGAAAACCTTGAAAAATCATTTATTTCTATTTTCATGGGGCTTGTATAGTCAGGATACCATCTTGTTGCATAGTCAGGAAAACCGTTTGACTTGGCAATAAAGAAACTAGAGATGTTTTTCTATAGAACAACTTATACTTGAAACAGAAGCACGTGTCAGTTGACGTACATTTGTGATACAAGCTCCGCTTCTGCTCAACATAAGGTTATCTGAGAGTTGTTTTAGTTGGACATGAAATGGGATGTCCATGGCAATTCAAGGCCAGTGGTCCATGTGATTCTATAATTACTTTTGCCACTTTGCTTTTGTGGAGTCATTCATTATGAGGCTGGTCTTATCTTGTCATACCTCCGTGTCATTAACAATGTTTCAGTGTAGTAGTGACCAAACCCAGGTTTAATGGTTGGCGATTAGAGTGGGCCAGCTGCCAGCAGACTGAGTGGCATTTGAAACTTTGTCATGGTTTAGTGAAGTTCAGTTACATTACAACAATAACATTGGAATCATGAGAAATAGACTTTTCTCTAATGCATAAGATCCATGAAAATGAAAGGGTCCATACACATAAACACAGCCAATAGGGTAAACAAATTATAAATCTATTTTCCAAGTTAAAATAAATGGACAATTTAACATTCCCCTAACTTTTCATTGTAATAAAAAAGTAATAGTCTCAGCTTTTAAAGGGGAACAGAAAGAAAAAAGAGCCTGAACCAAAATGTAACACTGAGATGTGATGGTTTGATGTGAAATAGCATCCATTTAAGCTCAACTGTTTTGGATCGTGGGTTCATGTGTATGAACTTAGTGTTTTGTTTGTATGAACTTTAGTGAATGTTTCTTAGCTCCTCCCTCCTCTGCCTCCTTTTCACCCCTACTTCCTTGCTCTCCAATGAGCATTTATTTCTCAGTTGATCTAACTTTCCCTGGTGAAGGTCCAAGTGCAGGTGTTATGTGAAGGGTAGGATTGAATTTAAGTAATGTTTTCTGTTACAAAAACAGGGGATGGTTCATTTCCTTTTAAAAACGCAATTTATCTTTTTCTGGACAAAATTACGTTTTCAGTCAGATAAAAATGACATTGTTTATTTGGTAAGGGCTTTAAAAAACTTAAATTAGGATGCCTCTTCCACTGAATTAAGCATCTTCAGATTTATTTATTTTCAAAGCTATAAATTGTATTTGCTTTTGTGGGTTGGACTGTAAAATATATAACTAGGTCATTTCATGGTGGTATATTTCCAAACCCTTAAAAGATTTATGAAAATGTGGGCCTTTATTATTTTAAAATAAATTATAGGAGACATAATAAAAAATTTAAATTTAGTCATAGGTGAAGGAAATGAACTTAAGCATTTCATAACTACATTAGTAAGACTGCATGCGTATAAAATTTGGAGTGTTAGACAAGGAAATGTGCACTTTACCAACCAACTTAAACAAGATGAACAAGTTGCCATTGCAATGAAAACCAGTTCTGTGGTGTTCTGGGCTTTTTGTATACATTGGCATCTATGAAATCAAATGTTTTCAGGTCACTAGTAAAAAATGGGAGCATTAAATCAGGGGGAAAGAATTGAGTTAGCTCAAATTGAGTCTTGATTAACTTGAAAAGATGCATTAACCCTTTTAACCCATCCCCAACAGAGGACCGCGTGTCTGACAGTGTGCCCGGGGATTCGGAAAGCATTGAACTTGCTGAAGGCATTCCATTCCACTTAGGAATGCATATCTGCCCACAAGCAACTCGTTTAGAATTAGATTTTATAAATGCTTCTTTTTTTGATAGGAGAAATAAAACACTTAAATGTTACATGAAAGAGGTAAGATCAAATAAGAAACAGTTTCTAAACCTTTTGGCTGGAAATAATGGTTAGATTTTGTCTTTCTTTGTCACATCCCACAAATAACCATGAAGTTCACATAAGAATTTTAACCCTAATATGATCTAAAAGGGAAAAGATTGTCTCCTGCTGAAAGCAAGTTGCCCCAGATTAAAGGCCAAAATCTTAAGGATTTTTGTGCATGTAAAATCTCTTATCGTAAAATCATGTGTTGTATTAAATTAAATGTATGTTATTTTGATCATTTTTTACATTGGTGAATTTACTGAAAGGTTTATCATTAAGTATAATAAATTCAATAAATGTTACATCGTTTTTCATAGAAGGCATTTCAGAGAAAGTTGAGTCCAAATAATGTAATAATAAATCAAAATGAACAAAAAACACCAAATAAATCTTATATATATATAATCTAGATCCAGACTGATGTGTAAAGAGAAAATTGTGGAGACAGTGCAATTGGACCATGTAAATCATTTTTAAAGAATCAAGTTCACAGCTGGCTGTCTGGACTTGGGCCATATGTTATTATCTGAGAATGTTCTTTTCTTCTTTCATCAAATTTTGCAAATGTATTACAACATTTCATCTGTCAGTCTTAATACTGAAGGGCCATCTAGGCCTTGAAATTAACCACATTCTGTCTTTATAAGTAATATCATGTGAGTGGGCAAAAGTCTCTGCTAGCAGGCCCCAAATCCTACATAAATGAGAGAACAGTTCATTAATAAGTAATTGATTCAAAGGGAGGGTCATGTACATTACTTTAAAGTTATTCATACAGGAGATCCAGTTCTGTGTTTTTGGGTTTGGGTGGTATCTTTAAATGTATATACTTGAATATAAGGAGTTAATAAAATAATATCTTTCTAGAAGTCTTTTTTATTATTGATACTTGCATAGGTCTTCTTTTTCAAATTAGTGGACAATTATGATTTTTTCAGCTTTCATTATATTTTTTTAGTACTTATATTTATTATTTATTTAATTTTTATATTATTACTTAAAATATTACAAAGAGTAGTACATATGTCTCTTTTTTTTCTCCCTTGACCTTCCCCTGTCCTCCCCTACCCCCCAGTGTCTTGTGTCCATTGGTTATGCTTATATGGATACATAAAAGTCCTTTGGTTAATCTCTTTCCCTCCCCCACAACCCTCTCTGGTCTTCCTGCTGTAGTTTGAGAGTCTGTTTGATGCTGCTCTGCTTCTGTATCTAATTTTTGTTTATCTGTTTATAATGGTCTTTATTATCCATAGATGAGTGAGGACATGTGGTATTTTTCATTGATTGGCTTATTTCGCTTAGCATAATGCTCTCCAGTTCCATCCATGCTGCTGCAAATGGTAAGAATTCCTTCTTTTTTTTTTACAGCAGCATAGTATTCCATTGTGTAGATGTACCACAGTTTTCTAATCCATTCATCTGCTGATGGGCACTTAGGCTGTTTCCAAATCTTAGCTCTGGTGAATTGTTCTGCTATGAACATAGGGATGCATATATCCTTTCTGATTGGTGTTTCTGGCTTCTTGGGATATATTCCTAGAAGTGGGATCACTGGGTAAAATGGCAGTTCCGTTTTTAAATTTTTGAGGAAATGCCATACTGTCTTCCACAGTGGTTGCACCAGTCTGCATTCCCACTCACTATTTTTTTTAAAATTAAATCTTTATTGTTCAGATTATTACAGTTGTTCCTCTTTTTTCCCCCATAGCTCCTCTCCTCCTGGTTCCCACGCCCCCTCTACCCTTTCCCCCCCCCACTGTTCTCACCCATAGATATACGATTTTTGTCCATTCTCTTCCCACAGCCCTAATACCCCTTCCCCCCTAAGAATTGTCAGTCCCCTCCCTTTCTATGCCTCTGATTCTATTCTATTCACCAGTTTATTCTGTTCATCAGATTTTAGATTCACTTGTTGATAGGTATGTATTTGCTGTTCATAATTTTTATCTTACTTTTTTTTCTTCTTCCTCTTCTTAAAGAATACCTTTCAGCATTTCATATAATACTGCTTTAGTGGTGATGAACTCCTATAGCTTTTTCTTATCTGTGAAACTCTTTATCTGACCTTTAATTCTGAATGATAGGTTTGCTGAGTAAAGTAATCTTGGTTGTAGATTCTTGCTATTCATCACTTTGAATATTTCTTGCCACTCCCTTCTGGCCTGCATAGTTTCTGCTGAGAAGTCAGCTGACAATTGTATGGGTACTCCCTTGTAGGTAACTAGATGTTTTTCTCTTGCTGCTATTAAGATTCTCTCTTTGTGTTTTACTCTTGGCATTTTAATTATGATATGTCTTGGTGTGGTCCTCTTTGAATTCCTTTTGTTTGGGATTCTCTGCACTTCCTCGACTTGTAAGTCTATTTCTTTCACCAGGTAGGGGAAGTTTTCTGTCATTATTTCTTCTAAGAGGTTTTCAATATCTTGCTCTCTCTCTTTTTCTGGCACCCCCATAATTCTGATGTTGGTATGCTTAAAGTTATCCCAGAGGCTCCTTACACTATCTTCATATTTTTGGTTTCTTTTTTCTTTTTGCTTTTCTGGTTGGGTGTTTTTTGCTTCTTCATATTTCAAATCTTTGACTTGATTCTTGCGATCCTCTAGTCTTCTGTTGGTTCTCTGTATATTATTCTTTATTTCAGTCAGTGTATGCTTAATATCTAGCTGGTCCTTTTTCATATCCTTGAAGGTCTCATTAAATTTATTGGCGGTTTCTAGAAAATTCTTGAAAACCTTATAACCGTGGTTTTGAACTCTATATCCAGTCATTTCCTTTCCTCCATTTCTGTCATTTGTGACCTGTTTCTTTGTCTCTGCATTTTGGCTGCTTCCCTGTGTTGATAGAGTGGCTTTCTGTGCTAGGTGTCCTATAGGTCCCAGTGGCTCAGCCTCCCCAATTACCTGAGGTGGTAATTACCTCTTGGTGCGCCCATATGTGGGCTTTGTGCACAGTCTTGTTGTTGTTAACCTTGATTGTTGTTGGTATCACTGGGAGAAATTGACCTCCAGGCCACTTTGCTACAAGAATCAGCTGTGTCTATGGTGGGAGAACTTCTGTGCTGGAGACACCCTTATGGGGGCAAGACTTGCTTCAGTGGGGCTTTGGTGCTTACTGAGTCTGACCCCTGAGTGTGTTCCTTATGGTTCTGAGGAGTTGTAATCTGGATGGTCCCACTCTGACCACTGGGTACACTGGCTCTTGGATCTCTAAGGAGGTGCTAATTTATCCTCTGCCTGAGGCTACTCAGGATGAGCTAAGGAAATATCTGCAGATTCCTCTTCTTTGTTTGGGGTTTGAAGGTGCCCAGATGAGGCTCAGCTGTGAATCAATGCAAGCTGCTGTGGGGCCTTGGGCCTTCTTTTGGATGTTCTGTGTCTCTCTGACCCAGGTGCAGTTGGTTAGGTAATTTTAGATTGCAAAGGGCCAGGCCATTCATATGCAAAAGCCTCTGCAAGCAGCTTGGCTGGGGTAGGGTCTCAGGGAATCAACAGGGAGGAGCAAACAGCTATGGCTGATCCTCAGTCCAGCCCTAAGAGGCCCCGGGTCTCAGTGCCCTGAGGTAATCAGTGCAAGCACCTCTGAGAGAAAGCCTTGAGTTCCTCCAATGCCAGATAGTCCAGTTTCTCCCTGTATGAATCTGGGTCCCCAGAGACTCGCCCGGAACTGGAGTTCAGAGCAGGCGGGAGCTTGTGCCTCCCTCCCATTTGAAAAAGACAACCGTGTCCTCAGTTGCCAGCTCTTTCCACATGCCTCTGTATCTCTGCACTTTACTTCCACACCTCCTCTGAGTCTCAGTGTGCTTTTCTCTTTCCTCCTAGCTGTAGAATTTCCACTCAGCCAGCCTTCTTGTGGTTCTGGATGATCTCCGTTTTTTTATTCTAGTTGTATTTTTGAAGTGGTTGTGTGAGGCAGCAATTTCAGGTGTTTACCTATGCCGCCATCTTGATTTCTCCAGCTTTCATTATTTTTTCAAATGGGCTTTTTTTCCCTAAGTTAAGAGTTTGTCTATGGAGCTGTAGACGTTGTAATAGATTGGAGAGAATGCCAAAAAAAAAAAAAAAAAAATAAAGGACAAATGAACCACTGTCTGAACTAACTAAATTAGCCAAATTAAAAAAAAAGAAAGAACAAATCAAAAACAGTGACATGCACTGAGTTAAAACAACAAAAAGGTAAAAGAGTTAATAAGGATAAACATTTTTTTAGCTAATAGTATCAAATGCAATGTTGAGAAAATTAATAGAGGAGGTTTATGTTTCCTTATTCAATCATTTATGAGACAGTCAAATATGTATTACCAAGAAAATGGAACAGAGAACAAACAGATATTAAACCTTTATTTACTATACCAAGTTGTACAGTTCTGTTTAAAAATGTCTTATGAAGAGCAACAAATTATAACAGTCCTGAATCATAGCCAAGTGTTTGTGTTTAACTTTGTGCAGTTTTCATACTAAACCAAATTCGACAAGTATGGTTCCCCCTGTCATTCTTCTAATATTGCTATGCTCACAAAGGAGGAGAGCTGACTCCACGTTAGGGAAGTTATACAGATGGAGTTAATGCACCTGTTAGTTGAGGCTGTAAATCTTACTCCCGGCTTTGTTTTAGAAGGCAGGTAAAATCCATACTAGCAGTTCTCACACTTCAGCATGTGTGACAACCACCTGGAGAGCTTGCCGATAGACAAGACCCATCTTTGAGTTTCTGATTCAGAAGGTCTAAGGTTGGGCTGAGAATTGCATTTTTAATAAGTTCCCTGGTGTTGCTGGTCTGAAGACCACTGATATATTCTTACCCCCTTTCCACTCCAAAAAAGAGGTGTATTTTTGGTTATTGTTTATTTTTTAAAAATATCAAATCAAGGGCTGGAATACAGATTTAGGACTTTTATTGGCATGAATTATTGATGTAATCAGGTTTGCCTGTGGAAAGAGCTCCTGAGATATGAATAACTATATGGTAACTATATGTAGTTTCCCTTATTCTGGGGGAAGATGATTTTCTATGGGAGACTGCCCACTAAAATATTTTTTAGCATTAAATATTCTATAATAATTCAGCTGATACTTGCTGTGCTCACTCCTGAGCTACATATTTTGTGTTGTTCAACTAATCCCCACAATGGGGGATGATGTAGGTATTGTGCCTCATCAGGGTGAAGTGACTTGTGGTCAGTAAATGCAGGACTGGGCCTTCTAACCATTCACTAATTTTGTTTCTACGTCCACATTCTGTCTTGAGAATTTAGGCAAATATCTCTTGGGAATTAGTTAAAAATCAATCAAGATCTTGAAATCAGTAGTTAAACATCTATGCTGACTTTCCAACCTTCTTTGCTAGCATGGCAGTATTCAAAGTAAGAGTCAGCACTGGGAGTCAGATAAGTCACTGGAATGTAGAAAGGTTATACAGTATGAACATTTACATTAATTTATATTAAAAGAGAAATCAAACCACAAATTATCTAAGATACGGATTGGCTCTGTTGCTTTCACTGGGGTCCACATAGTAGGTGATCGGGTGACTCCTGGGCGTAGGACAGGAAGAGGGTGCTGCCATGTGGAATGGCTGGACACCAGGGCATGTTGGGAAACCTGACTCCCATGTTGGTCCTTATTTGTACTGCTTTTTAGTCAAGTATATTTAGGATTAAAAACAAAACAAAACAAAACTACTCGCAAAATAGATAAGTGGTTCATAAGGAGTCCTTATAAAGGATTAGTTTTAATCTGGAGCCAATTATGCAGAACAAGCAACTCACCACAAAACTGTAGAGTTGGTCCTCTTCCTACCAGATGGACTCTTCTTCAGCCACATCACACAGTAAAATCAATGGCAAGCTGCCTGGCCAGCATGGCTCAGTGATGGAGCGTTGACCAATGAACCAGGAGGTCATGGTTCAATTCCAGGCTAGGGCACATACCCGGGTTGCAGGCTCAATCCCCAGTGGGAAGGCATGCAGGAGGCAGCTGGCCAATGATTCTCTCTCAACATTAATGTTTCTCTTTCTCTCTCTCACTCTCCCTTCCTCCCTGAAATCAATAAAAATATATTTTAAAAAATCAATGGTGAACTAATAATACTCTAGCAAGAAGTGCAGCCCAAAATATTCTTTGTCATATGAATTTACATCTAGTATTTTAAAACCATGAACTTTGCCCTAAGCTGATATTGTGTCTTGAGATACTGGCCATTGACAGCAATACACAATGTACATTTTATAATTAATAATAAATGAACTTGTGTGTATCATGGGTGCATGCACAGATATTTTTTTTTCCTGAGAGCTGTCTACAATTTAAAAAATTGAGATCATTTATTGCAACAATGAATTTTTGCAGCTGGTAAGGAAAGATTTTCAAGTGTTTCTGTATGTATGTTGATCTTGCTGTCTTATAGATAGCTTTTTGGTCTGACTGAAGTGGCCCTAAGGATGGTTCTGTCTGTGTAACTCTACTCTTCTATAAAATGGAAATATGCATAGAGTTGATGTGAAGATTGAACACATTGAAGTGGGAAACACGCTTAGCACAATGCCAGCCACCTGGTATAGGTGCAGTAAGTGCTAGCTCACTACCCCCTCTGTTCTAGCACTAGAAGAAGAAGTTGTATTATTTGAGCAGGAACTTGATAGACAGGTAAGTGATTCCCACGGCCCAATGTTCTTGGGACTCTCAGACAACACTGGGAACAAGTGCTTTAATGACGGAGAGCGCTCTGAGTTGTCAGGAGCATAGAACTTGTTTCTCATCTCTAATTCTCTTGTTTTACTTATAAGAGAAACATCTGAGCTGCTCAACATCTCTTAATAGTAAGTAAGAGAAAAATAGAATATGGAGAACTCATTTAAAGTTATACTATACTTTAAAAGAAATTATTTCTAGGGTCCTAGAAAGACCTAAAGGGCTATGATTAAATTTCAAAATGACTAGACCATCTCTATTCTGGAAAGGCCTTTTGACATAACTCTAGTAGTTGTCTTTTCAATCAATTTTAGATTCACATAATCTGAAAAAGATTAGGTTCTTGCGAAGTAGAAGAGCTCAATACACTGCTATCATATTTGCAACAAACCTGGTGCAAGACATTTTTGCAGACTTAGCTCCATGTGCTGACTTCCTCCCCCCACCACCAGCTTTATTAAAATGTAATTGACATACACCATTGTGTAAATTCAAGGCATCCACAGTGATGATTTGATATATTACGAAATGTTTGGCACTTGAAAGATAGTTAATACATCCTTTATAATTACCATTTTTTGTTAATGTTATGGTGAGAACACTTAAGAATTACTCTGATAGCAACATTCAAGTATACAATCTAGTATTAACTATAGTCACATACTGTGCCTTAGATACTCAGCACTTATTCACCTTATAGCTGAAAGTTTGTACCCTTTGACCACTATCTCCCCATTTTCCTTATCCACCTAGCCCCTGGTAACCATCAATCTGTTTCTGACTTTGACACTTTTAGATTTCATATATAAGTGAAATCATACTCTGTCTGACTTTTTTACTTAATACAATGCCCTCTAGGTCCACCCATGTTGTCACAAATGGGGGAATTTTCTTCTTTTTATGGTTGAATAATATTCCGTTTTACACACACACACACACATACACAACATTTTCTTCATTCATTTATCCATCCGTGGACACTTAGATTGTTTCCATGTCTTGGCTATTATGAATAATACTGCAATAAACATGGAAGTGCAGGCATTCCTGGAAGGCAGTGACTTTATTTCCTTTGGATATATATTCAGAAGTGGAATTTCTGGATCATATGGTAGTTCTATTTTTAATTTTTTGAGGAACCTCCATACTGTTTTCCACAGCAACTGTACCAACTGCTGACTTCCTTGAGTGGTTTTGACACCTCTGTCAACACTGTGCCATATTTCGTCATAGCTTTTGAATTTTTATGTTTAAGTCTTGATTGCTTTTATTTCTCACTTGAGCTGACTTTTTTTCTTTTGACAAGGAAAGCTGTACTTTATTTACTCTTTAATCTAATACATGTATTATTTTTTGTCTTTTTATTTGTCTCCAAAACAATCCAAAATATTTTGCCTCCAAACAACCCTAAACATTTACAAACATAACTGTTGAGAAAATAACTTTGATACAGGTCACTTAAGTAAGCCCTTCCTTTCTGTAATGGATCAAATGCAGGCAACTGCTAACATTTAACATTGGATTGCACTTCACTGAGTTTACATCCGAACAGTATAAACCATCTTGTGTTCCAGCTAACAATGTAGTACTGCTTTCTAACAATTTCTCAAATAGCCATGTTTTCTTCTCTAGACATACATAATGCTTCTATACTGGGATTGATTTTTTAAAGCTCATTGTAAATAGCAAGATAAACAACCTATGGACTAAATTCTGTGTAAGTGTGCATACTTTAAGTGGGTTAAAGAACTCCTAATGTTGATATTTCTTTAGCTTGGCAGTAAAACAAAATCAATGCTAATTTAATAGGCGCTTACAAACCAAGTTTTGCTTTCATTGCCCTTTTAAAAAGAGTAAAGGGCTGTAGTTATAAACAGAATTAGTAATTGCGTGGTTGATGAGCCTGTTGAATAGCAGATGATTTTTATTCAATCTATTCCTTTTAAAATCCATTATCTTAATTTTAGATATATTACTTGATAACAAGTACTTGATCAAAATGCTTGCATTAAACCCATTTATAATTTTGCAAAGTGATTTTTAATTCCCCCTAAACACCCTTGTTCCTGGCAGAGGAAAAATATTGCTTGTAGGCTATTCAAAATTGGCTCTGTTTTTCTTAGATGATCTTTAATTACACTTTAAAGCAGAATTTCTTTATGGGGAATTGAAATTCTGCTTGTTAGAAAATTACAGAGGGTATTTGGGGATCTTCTATTAGCTGCAGGAACAAATAGAGAGATTAGTAAGACAAATGATTAGTGGCCTGAAAAAATTACCTATGGGAGACAATTATTAGCCCAGGGAAGATCTGATTGTGGTCACGAAAGCTGCCTATATTATGAGCTTATCAAACCTGTTTTAGGAGCTGCTGAGGAGAGAATAGAAGGTTTATATTGGCAACTAGGAATTAATGAAAATTAATAAATTTACTGTGGCCTGTTATCACGCCTCAGTTTATAAACAGGTCGGAGGTAGAGATGAAGGAAGCGGAAGTAGAGGCCCGTGAGCCCAGGACTATGGAGAGGTCACACTCTCATGGAGCCAGGGGAAAGGTTTTATGGTGATGGTTTGGAGTAAGAAGGCAGAATGGAAGGTGTACAAAAAGCAGACAAACTAAATGGAATGCATTTTCTCTTTCAAGAAGTCCAAAGGTGCTTGGAATTTGGGGTAACCATCATGTCATCAGTAATCTTTCTGAGAGTTTCCCATGTCATGGCTGCTTGAGCTGAAAGAAACCAGAGCTGATATGCCAAACATGTTGGGTAGCAACATTATTGGAAGAATATGAACATTTCATGAACTGATTCTTTAGCTGTCTTTACAGATGTTGATATTTCCAACATGAAATGTAATAACCTCTGGGATATACCTAAAGATAAAGAAAGGGAAATGAGTGAGAATTAAGGGGATGGGGCCCATGAGGAAATGACCAGGAAGTCTGTATACATTCCTGTCTTATACCTGAGGTTTCGCTCTAGTGCAGAAAGCACAAATGTCACCCAGAGGCAGGTATGTCAGCTAACCTATCCATCCCTCTGAATGCCCATATGAAAACTCTATACCTTAATAAAAGATCAGGACATAGTAGTTGTTCAATAAAAACATGTTGACTCTTACAGTGGGAAGACTGGGGAGGACTCAGGGAGGGGTTAAGAGAGCAACTGAAGGACTTGTATGCATGCATATAAGCATAATCAATGGACACAAGACACTGGGGGGTAGGGGAGGCTGAGGAAGGTCAAAAGAGAAAAAAATGGAGACTTATGTAATACTCTTTGTAATACTTTAAGCAATAAAACAAAATTAAATAAAAATGTGTTGACTTAGGTTAGGGAGGAGGGGGGGAAGGGCAAGGGGAAAAAATGGAGATCTATCTATCATCTGTTGTAATACTTATCTATCACTTGTTGTAATACTTTAAGCAATGAAATAAAAAAAATGTGTTGACTCAACGAACCAATAACTACATTTATAAAGGATTACATTAGATAAAGATTGGTCTTCTTTGTACATGGATGGATTTTGAAAAATTATGTTAACTTTTTTACCCACATTTTTTTTCTTAAGTTAGAAATGAGTGTGCTCTTACTACACGAGAGCTTTCTTCCTAAGATTTACAATTTATTTTTAGTCTTTGTTTAGGTATTTTGAAAAATTCTGACTACAGTTAAGCCAATTAAACTACTTGTTAAATTTAACTACTTGCTAAACTATTGACACTACTCTGTATAAGGCACTTCATTAGGTGTGGGGAGACAGAAAATAAACTCATTCTGTGCCTTCAAAGAACTTTTTAAAAATGCACTAGTGATATCTGTATTCCAATTTTAAATTGAAATTACAGAAAATGATCAAATATAAGGCTGTGGATGAATATGGTGAAAGAGGCAGATATCGTACCAACTGTAGCCAGGTTGAATGAATCAATAGTCTTGATCAAAATATTGTAATGGCCAATGATGCTCTTAATAGCTCTTCCTTCAGTTCATCGCTGTGCTTCTGGGTGTTGTCTAAGCAAATTTGTCTTTGTAACAGAGGTCATAACCACATAGGTCAGGCAAAGCTTATTTTCCATGGATCAGACAGCATCAAATGCTCCGCCGAAAGTTTACTAGGAATAAATGATAAGATTATTAACCAAGTGGAGGAGGCAATTCATTGGCTTCTTTGTTGTTTATTGATGTTCAGCTTGTGGGCTGGCACTGCATTTTATACGTCTTTGCTTCAGTCTTGTGTAGTGCACAGAGTGATAGAAAATTAATATTTGATGAATAAATATGTGAAAGGCTGCAGATAAACGTTTCTACTCATTTATAAGTTTATAACAAGGTCATTTGTAAGAGCAAGAAAGCTTTTTGTGGTCATTGCTGTATATGGCCTAAAAATGCTGCAGCGAGCACAGGAGCAACTCTGCAATCACTTCTGCGAGGTCCCCATCAGAGTTCACGTTCTTCAAGGTCAGAGGCTGCTCTGGGCTGCAGTGCCTGTTTGCTTCACATGTAAAATGACCTGCCTGTCTGAATTTTGAATAAAATGCAGGACATGCATGAGGAGCTTGTGGCTTCTTAGTTAAGCCATAATGTTAATACCTATTCACTTTTTCTTTTTTTTCTTATTTTTTAAATCCTCACCAGAGGATATTTCTTCATTGAACTGGGACCCACAGGCTAATGCTCTATCCATTGAGCCAAACTAGCTAGGGCTCACTTTTTTCTTTTAAATGAAGAACTGGCTCACTGGGGTGCACCTAATCTGTCTTATTTTTTCATCCCCTGATGGGAAAACTTAGAGAGATGCTCAGCTCTCTCACCATATTTACACAGGTATATATATATATATATATATATATATATATATATATATATACACACAATCACACCATGCACAGAGAAGAGACAGAGCAAGTAGCAAGGGAGTGGGGGTAGGGAGATGTTAAAGTTTTTGGCAATCTTCTTGAGTCTGAAAAACATCAGTGTCCATATCTGACCAAGGCCATAATGGTGTCCTACTCCCTCATCACCAGCTTCATCATTTTATTTCTGAGTGATTTAACTTCTGGAATATGTAGGAACAGGTTAACTGAATAAGCAATTCCTGTAAGGGAACTGTCTTAGGAAAATTAGGACAGGCAACTTGAACCTTAGAAATTTTTGTCTGAATGACTAAAGGGACGTTTTCTTGTATGTTACCATGCAGGAGAGCAACTCAATTTTAGTTTAAGCTGTCACTGAAATTTTTCTTTAAAAACCTGGCATTTATACACCTACAAATACCTCATTTTAAACAATCTGGAGATTCAGTCTGTTATTGTTCCTTTATTCCATGCTATAAGAAATTGGACAAATCTAGTGGTAGCAAAACATTGAGCTGACAGTGGCCTGAGACATGGAGTTTCGGGTGCTTATGTGGTTATTTTATGATTCCCACAAACCTTAGTTAAAGGTTCACAATTGCACAACATTCTCTTCAGAGTTACCCAGAAATACTTCCTTAGTTTGGCAACTCAGTGACCCTCCCGCATAGCACCTTTGGATTGACCATTGGTATTTCCCGAGTTTGGTGGAGGTTAGAGCTTTGATGAATCATCCAAAAATATTGGCTCTATCTCCCTGTGAGACCACTATGCATTTATTTCCTTTCTTGCTTTATGATATCCCAAGGGAAATATTCCATCTCTAAAAAGCTGTAAAAATCTTCCTTGCTTAAATGGTAGTGGCAGAAAGAAAAATAAGATACCGTGTTTACCATCAGTGATTTCCACATTGTTGTGTCTTCCAGATGGCTTAGAGGGTTAGATTACTACAATGAATAGCAGTTTGAATTGGATTTTTGTTGTTGTTGTTGTTGTTCTTTTTTTAGTATCCAAAGGCATTAAATTAAAATCTTAGTTTTCTGGAATTTTAACATGGCCCACATTTTGGTGGTGGTGGTGGGGGGGGGATATCACAAAGGGTTTTCACTTATTGTTATCTCCAAATGCTGCGATGCTAACTGACCACCAGAGTTGTTTGCTTGGGAGAGATAATGTCTTCCAGCTGTTCCGTTAGCACCTCTTCCTTGTTTCTCGTAGGCGAGACACTACTTGCTTTTCATTGTAACCAAATAGTTAAATTGGTGTGGACTATATCTCTAGATAAGAAAGAATGGACTACATTAGTCTACATTAGAGAGTCTCTCAATCAATTAGAAATCAACTCTGAGCTTCAAGGTGATTGTCATCAAGGCCTAGAAGAAGCTACCAGTCACTAAGCCAACTGTAGAGAGGTCAGTCTTCCTGCAATGTAAAAGCCCTCCTATATTATTTTTAACTCAGCTATGTTAATTATTTATTATTAATGTAGGTATGGAATTATAGCAAGTGCAGATGGGTACCTAGATTCCAGCATTGGCCTGTTTCACTCAATGCAGAGTCAAGAAAAGGGACAGTTGCCCATCAAAATGCTGTACTATAGTGGAGCTTTTAATATGCACCCACAAGGGCAGCCCTCCCCACACTCCATATTAGCTTTGAAAATATGTCTTCTGTAGCCTCTCACAGGTTTAATAAAACATCCATCAAATGTTGGTGTTGCTGCAGCCCCAAACAATCAAATTTTAAGGACTTGTGAGGGCTCACCTGGATTTGCACGGCCCCAGAGCCAGACGGAGTTTTATTAAACCTGAGCTCACACTGTTGGAGATGTCTGTGGAGTCAAGTGAATGAACAACTGGAGTCGCTCCATGGAGAGGCAGAGCCAGTCGGCCACTCTCCTCACAGGCATCCTTTCAACATTGCTTTCCTGTTGTGTGTTGCAGTGCTTACCTAGAGTTTTCACAGAAGGATTCATTTAGGATTAACCTAATTGGATAAACACAAAACTGCATAATTTAGGGACCAAAATAGTTTTCCCTGGTTGGGTTGCTGACTAGCATTTCCTGTCTCCCTAACGCAGTATTGTGAAGCCCCATACTGTTATAATCAGAATTTCATCTTTGAGTCAATCCAGTTCATTTGCCTGATATGATTTTACTATAAGCCAGATGTAGAAATAATTATTCACGAAGATAGCCTTTTCTTCAAGCAAAGGAATGGAGATTTATGTATGGTTCTCCCCCCCCCCCCACACACACTTCTAATGGAAATGGATAAGTCCAGTAGCAGAACCTATCATTGTGAGAATTATACTGAATTTTTGTTACTGCCTCCAAAAAAAAAAAAAGAGAACTTAGGAAAATAATAAATATTGTGGTTTAGATCTTGCTAATGAGATTGGATAAATAAAAGAGCACATGCTGGGAAGATGTTAATCATCATGGTACTTTCCTATTTAAACACCCACAATAATTCCTGGTTGCCCGTTTGTTACAAGTTTGGGCTCCTTTGCTTATGCTTCTAGAGCTTGCATACTCTGGCTCTACCCTTACTGCCCAACCTGATTGACCCTGCTCATTACGACATGCCCTCCACCTGGGATTGATGAGCAGTGATAATCACTCCCCATGGACCCACATATGGTGTCATGCCTCATTTGCAGAAAACACATGATGGCCTTTGCACCTGCTGGCCCCTTCATACTGACAGTCCAACTTCTTCTTTCTGCTGGTTAAATATCAGCCATCTTTACAGGTGCTGCTCAAGACCCATTGTCTCAGGGATAAGAAGCCAACTCCTTTCTATGATAACTTTAGCTTCTGTGGTAGGCTGAAAAATGACCCTCCAAAGATATGTCTACACCCTAATCTCCAGAGCCTGTGAATGTAATCTTATTTTGAGAGAGGTCTTTGTGGCTGCAATTTAAGTTAAAGATCTTGAGATGAGGAGTTTATCCTGGATTATCTGAGTGAGGCCAGTGCCATCACTGGTGCCTTTATAAGAGAAAGGGAGAGGGAGATTTGAAACACACAGAAGAGAAGGAGGCAGCAAGACCATGGAGGGAGAGATTGGAGTGGTGTGGCTACAAATCGAGGTATGCAGAGAATGAATTCTCCCTAAAATCTCTGTAGGGAATGCTACCTGCTGACACCTTGACTTTGGATTACTGGCATCCAAAACCATGAGGAGATAAATTTTTGTTTTAAGCCATCAGATGTGTGGTGATTTCTTACAGCAGCCGCAGGAAACTAAGTCACCTTCTCTGGAAAGTACTGTGCATTTACTCCGGTACAGGTGAACACCAAATGGCCCCTTAACACTTCCTGTGTGACTGCTCTCTTCCAAAATAGATTATAAATGCCTAGTAGGCTCTCAGAGGTAACTGGCATATATTTGGTCCTAGAATATAATTGAATTCTTTTGAAAAAATTATTGGTTATTTTTAATATACTGGGAGAGATAAAATGCTGTTTGCATCTGAGTGATCTATCGACAATTGATGTTCTTGCTTCCGGTAAATAGTTCACCTCTAGAATGAGATTGCGGGCCTAATATACTATTTTCTCTTAAACTGGCTATTGCAACAGTGTGATAAATGCAGGTCTTTGATATGCATTTGCTATCTAGTTCAGTCTCTTTCTCATCTGCAAATCTTCTCCAAGGTGGTGATTTTCTGGTTCCATGTTGCTAACCCATCTGCAGTCCATTTTCATCTGTTACAGAATGTCAACATTGTGACTTGCTCCTGCTCAGATTTCTCCTCTTCCCACAAGAGAGGGACCAGAGGCTTATGAGGCTGCAGCATTGTATTTCAGCTTAGCTGGACTTATGCAACTCAAACAGGGTTAGTAAAATTAGCAGGAAATACACAATTCTAGGCTTCATGAGGCCAATACCTGAATTTCCTCTGATGCCCAGGGCTCCTCGGAGCAGTGCTCACAGTGACTCAGCTTTTTTTCACACAACATGAATGGATGGGGAATGAAGCTCAACACTCTATGTGGTCGTCTTCTGATAATCCTTCCATGTGATTCATTTATAAGGAAGCTGAGTTTTCAAGAATTTATTCCTTCAAGTTCAAGGTTTTTGGCCTCATTTTCATTTGTTCACTCACTGTAATTTTTATTTTGTCACATATGTAACTCTAATAGTCAAAAGTATAGGCTGATTTTACCCTTTAGAACCTCCTCTGAGGTGTATAAATATTTAGGAATCTGAGTTGCAGAAGAACAATTCATCGAAGATTCATCTGGGAGATCTGAACTAGAAAAGTTGGCTCACCACATGGCTAATTTCTAGAGACAGAGATAGAGACATTGATCCAATTAACCTACAACTGCAATTTAAGGGTGTTCAATAGTAACCCATGGGGTTGGTTTAAAGGGAACTTCAATAATGATTCTGAAGAAGGGGCTACTGCTATTAAAATAGCTAGTGGTTTCCTATCTGTGTATAGGAGAAGGGCAATTTAGAACTGTAAAAAGTAATCCCATCCCTCACTCTGCTCTTTATACTGTCCCCAAGCGCATCCTCTTGGTAAGCCTGTGTACAGGATCTGGGGGTTGACTTCTGTGAGAGGAATCATGTGTGCAAAATCTATTTTTTTCTGATTTACTGATCCGACGAATTTTTTTTAAATATATGTTATTGATTTTTTTATAGAGAGGAGTGGGATAGAGATTTAGAAACATCGATGAGAGAGAAACATTGATCAGCTTCCTCCTGCACATCTCCTACTGGGGATGTGCCCGCAACCCAGGTACATGTCCTTGACCAGAATCGAACCTTGGGACCCTTGAGTCTGTAGGCTGACGCTATTCACTGAGCCAAACCAGTTAGGGCTGATCCGACGAATTTATATATTAGAGCTAGGCAACCATACTCAGTGTAGCACTTTTGTTAATTTCCCTTAGATAAAGAAAAACCTTCATAGGGGAGTTCTTTAACTGTAAACCTATTTTATTCCTTTTCTGAGTGGTGATCCAACTGGTTTAACTCTTCCAGATATAGGTATGGTAGAATGGATACAGAGAAGAGTCATCCTAACTTACAAAGAGCAATAATTTATGACAACCAAAGTCATCCAATTGGCTTATGAGTCTCTCCTCAAAGTTCTAAATTAAAACTTTCTTTTTAGCAAATTGCAGGCTTGAGTCTCTCAAATCCATTATTCTGTAAGAGGAGCCAATAGGCTATCGTCTCAATAATTTTTACCCCTAATCAGGAACACGTTCAGGATAGCTAAATTTTTTAAAAATAGAGATAATTTTAGACATTTTATAGCATTTATTGGTTTATCAATGTCCTTTGATTCATATACAGAACCTGTCAATGAAGCATGCCATCTGTTCTTGATCTAGCCTTTTAACGTTTCTTTAAATCTTTTGTCAACACACCACATCAAGAATCCCAGTGAGCAAAGCCAACTCCACTTTAAGTAGCACAAGAAAGGGCTTCATTGTTTACAGACATTTCTAATGGTTTTCTGTGGTTCTAAGATGAATTGGATGCCCACTACCAAATGCAATATGTACTTTACCTTCTGCTGATTCCAGAATGTCACCTAGACTTAAAATCACTTTAGGATGCTGGGATCACTTTTGAGAGGAGGTGATTCTTGAAGAGTGACTTTTTCAGGCAGAAGAAACAGCATATGGAGAGCCTGGCACCTTGGGATACTATCAATGGTGCATAATGGCTATAGCCCATTGTAGGTCCAAGCTGTAGCCCAAGCTCAGCCTTGGAAGCTCTCAGCCTAGAGCTTTCACTCCTTAAATAAGTACAACAGTTCCTTGCTTCTCAGTTCAGAGGATTGCTTTGATCTCTGCTGTTCATTTTATGTTGTAAACCTGCCTTCACTTCTTTGTGGGTCTTCTGATTTTGTTCCTTTGCCATCAGACAAGCTGCCTCCTCCTTCCCAGCCTTGGGGACATTAGCTAGCATGGAGGTTTTCCAGGATTTTTTATTGAGGCTTTCCCCAAAGTGATCTCTATTTTCTTTTATTAAAAAGACTAGTGGCCTGGTGCATGAAATTTGTGCATGGGGAGGTGGTGGTGTCCATCAGCCTGGCCTGCACCCTCTCCAATCTGGGACCCGTCGGGGGATATCTGACTGCCAGAAGCCAGACATCCCTCTCACAATCTGAGACTGCTGGCTCCTAACTGCTCACCTGCCTGCCTGGCTGATTGGTCCTAACCACTCTGCATGCTGGCTTTCTTGTTCCCAACTGCTCCCACCAGCCTGCTCACCCCCCCAACTACCCCCCCCCACTGGCCTGCTTGCCCCAACTGCCCTCCCCTCCTGGCCTGATCGTCTCTGCCTTGGCCCTGCCACCATGGCTTTGTCTCAAAGGATGTCCGGAAGGTCTCTTGGAAGGTCTCCCAGTCTAATTAGCATATTACCCTTTTATTAGTATAGATGTTTTCATTAATTTTTAGAGAGAGAGGAAGAGAGAGGGGTAGAGAGATAAAAACCTCAATGAGAGAAGAACATCATTGAGCAGCTGCCTCCTACACATCTACTGGATTGAGCCCACAACCCAGGCATATGCCCAGACCAGGAATTGAACTGGTGAGCCACACTGGCCAGGCAATCTCTACTTTCATTGAATTCTCTTTGAGGACAATCTGCAGTCTGAAAATAAGTGTCATTAGCCTCTGACTGTCACAGGCTCTGACTCAGACCTCATGCCTGAGGAATCTGTTATCAGGAACTAAAACTGGAGTGGCAGGAAAAGGCCAGATTGCTGGGACCCTTGCTTGATAGGTTAAGGTATTTGGAGTCCCCTGGGGTGGTGAACAGCTGGAGGATTTTGCACAGTGTCGTGAGAAGATCAATATCTATTTTAGAAAGATGATTGTGGTGATTTGGTAGAAAGTGGACAAGGTAGGAAGAACTGTTAGAAGATGGTGTTAATACTCAAGCTTGTGTTAATGCTCAAATGAAAACTGAAGAACAAAGGTAACAGCAGAGAAGATAAAAAAGGGAAAGAGATTAAAGAGATTTTAAAACATAATAAAAACTGAGAATTGTTGACTTGGATTTAAAAGTGAGGGGATGGTGCCCTAACTGGTTTGGCTCAGTGGATAAAGCGTCAGCCTGCAGACTGAAGAGTCCCAGGTTCAATTCCAGTCAAAGGCATGTACCTTGGTTGCGGGCACATCCCCAGTAGGGAGTGTGCAGGAGACAGCTGATCAATGTTTCTCTCTTATTGATGTTTCTAACTCTCTATCCCCTTCCCTTCCTCTCTATAAAAAAATCAATAAAATATATTTTTTTAAAAAGTGAGGGAATGGGAAAGAGAGAGAGGCTAAGGGACCTTGGAGGTGATGGCTTCATTTCCCTGTCACTGGGAACCTAGACGGCTGATCAGGTGTAAGAGGAGTTAATGGGAGAATAATGCCCTCTAAGTCATATACTTCTTGAGTTGGGGGCTCAGCTGCTGAGAAATCCAGTGTAGCAGCTCAGGAGACAGTTAAAAGGATGAGGAGAACGGGCTGAAGGTGTAGGGCTGTAAGTTGTCATTGGCACCTATATTTTGTGGTGGAATATTACTTAGCCCTTAAATTGTAATTATTTAAGATTAAGTAGCAACATGGGAACATAAAAAGAGAAGGATACAAAATTGTACCTTTTTTCTGATTTCAATTCTGTAGTTGAAATTTATTTTTTAGAAAATAGATAAAAGTGAGAAAGGGAAATGAAAAAATTAAACATAGCAAATTTGTTAAGATAGTGGCTTCTTTTTAAATTTATTCATATTCTGCCCCCTTTTCAAAAAGAATTTGTTCATTCTTATAAAAAATGACTTCCATTATTATTTGCATAATACATTAAAATTAATATGAGATAGCATAAGAAAGAACTTTGTAAACTTTCATTTGAATGGTGATTATAATAGGAATACTATTCTTTTTGCCTGTGTTTAAAGGAGTGACATTTTCATAATTAGTTTCTAGCATTTTCTCCTAATTATTCACATTAGTATATGCATTCTCTACATCCTTTTGAAGATTACAATGAGCCAGGGAATTTCCTGAAAACTCAGAATTTGAATAAAGCACAAGTAAAAAGAGTTCTGGATGAAATTTGCTTGAGTTATAAGATCTATTGATTGAATAATCTCTGTATGCCAGGCACTATGCAATGATACATAAAAAGAATGAAACACATTCCCCATCTTCAGAGTTGGTAGAGTTTGGTGTAGGAGATGAAGAGTAAATAGGCAATTATCTGCAGACTGGTGACTATGATCATAGGAACTTGATAGGGGCCTCATTATGTGTTCTAAGGGAACATAACAGGGCCATGAGGGATTTCCAGAGGAGGTGGTGTCTGAACTAGGTCTTGAACTATGTAGAGAAGTTGAGTGAGGGGGCAGGAGAAAGTACTTTCCAAGAAGGGGAAAACATCATGCACAAACAAGGAGTAAGAAAGTGTGACAAGTTTGGTAAATTTATAGAAGCACACTCTGGCTTTTCAAAAAGCTAGTGGAGAGGGCAAGAGAAGCTGAGGGCAGAGGTGGTCCTGAACGGTCTTGTTTGCTATGGATTTTGGACCTTGACCCTGCAAGAGATGGAGAGACGTTGGAATGTTACTTTCACAAGTAACACGATTAGAAAGGTGATTCTGGATGCAGTGTGGTGAATGGATTGGATGGATTGGGAAGAGAGACCAAGAGACCTGTAGCTGCTGTGACGTGGAAAAGATGAATTAAAGCCTGAGCCAGGAAACCAGGACAGGAGAGAAGGCAATGGAAATAAAAGGCATCCATGCAGAGAAATCAGCAATGCTTGGTGACTGAGTGCAGGTGAGGGAAAGAGACGAGTCAAGGATAACCCTTGAGTTTCTGGCTTCGGAAATTGGGGGTTTCCTTTCCCCTGAGATGGGAAAAGCAGGAGGAGCAGGTGTGGGCGCAAAGATGGTAAATTCAGTTTCAGTGCATTGAGTTGGAGGAGTCTGTGGGATAGCCATGTGATGGAAATGCCTTGTGGGTAGTGATGTATACTGGTCAGGAGCATGGATGAGAGATCAGGGCTAAGGTTACTCAGATGAGGGGAGTAAACCTGAAACCAAGAGTTGAAGGACAAGTCAGTGCTGCTCTGTGTCTGGCACATGTAAGATGTAAGTTTAGATGTATTGATGCGCGAATTAAGAAATAGAATAATGTTTTCTTTGACATCAAAGAACTTCAGGGTTCCTCTAGTCTTTAAGATGACCAGTGACTAGTGAGAGTACTGAAGTTAGAAAAGAGAGAGTTACCCAATGACACAGGTTGGATTCAGAAACTTGGGCTTTATGAACTTACACCCAGTTCTCTTTCTGCCCTATTTTGCTGCTGGCTTGGAGGCAGACAAGAGAACTGAATGAGGGAAAACACGAAAGAGGAAACTGGCTTGGTTAGAGCAAGATGCAAAATGTTATCACCAAATAGTGGTAAATGAAGCCACTATCCCTGACCCTTACCGCCCCACCCCCACCTTTTCTAAATGTCAGACATTCAAGTTTTCATGGATTGGCCACTACCTTGGAGCCCAGATTTCTCCCCCTTTCCTTAGGTTAGGGGTCATTTAGCTTCTAAGTGAAAGTTATAAAGGGTTGCTTGCTTTGTTCTGGGAGAAAATTTGTCACCTGTACAAGTCAGAAGTCATGAATTCCATTGACCTGTGACCCCAGAAAAAAGTATGAATTTTTAAAAAGAAAGATGCGATTTGTGGAATAGCTTTTTCAATGCTGTGATACTTCAGGGTGACCCAGCTGTAATGCCATTTCCATGCCTCTAAATTGTTTCTCTCCTAGATGAAATGAAATGAAGCTGTTAATGACAAGCCGAATGGGAAATGCATCTGGCAACTCTGTGAGGTGTACATCGGGCCGCCGCCCTCTCCTCCGCGAGAGCGACACCTTGCTGTCATTCTACCCAGGTCTTCAAAGCGAACTGGTAAATAGCATTAGCAGAGCAGGTCAGGAGGAC
Organism: Murina feae; assembly: GCA_004026665.1. Classification (NCBI taxonomy): domain Eukaryota; kingdom Metazoa; phylum Chordata; class Mammalia; order Chiroptera; family Vespertilionidae; genus Murina; species Murina feae. Next base: position 56,444 of record PVJC01005287.1, read on the forward strand.
CTGAGTCAGCTTTGTAGTGAAACTTGGTGTTTCTTGGCTGTTGGACACATTTGTGTTAAGTGCCCCAGTCTGTTCAAGTATCAGCTGAGGAATTTGGGGATTTGAATAGCACTGTCTCTCCCAGGTTGGTGGACAGTTTGCAGGGCAGGTTGCATGTTAAAGAAAACCAGCAATTTCTTAAGGTTGGCCTCGCGGAGGCTTGGGCAAAGGTTAGGAAGACAGATCGCGCTGGCCTGGAAGGTGTTTTATATTATCAAAGCAAGAGTTCCCAGGGCAGTGTGTTTTGTCCTGCTGCCTGGGAGGAAGATGAGTTTTCTAAATGACTTAACTAACTTCTTTTTTGGCATACTTTTGCAATTGGTTCATTTCCAGGTACCAGAAAGAATGTAAATATGGAATGAATCAACTTTTTCCACATTTTTCTCTAGCAGTTCTTTTATGAAGAACAGATTTTCCATAGAGGAAATTAAAAAATACATAAAACCGAGAAACTGTAGTGTTGTTGAGAACGGCCTCATTTTCCATGTCACTTTGTAACCGGCGGTGCACCCTGTATTCAAATGGCATGAATGTAAAGTATGGGGTTTGTTTCAATTAGCTTCATTTTTCTTCGAGATGAGGAATTATCATAAATCCCTGAAATAACATTGACTCACAGAGATGCTTGTGTCATTGCTTTGGAAATTTTTCATGGCTTCCCCCCCACCCCCAACTACACATACTACTTAGAGAAATGATTAAACTCTGATTTAATACATTTGATATAGGTCTTTTGCCTAAATTAGGAATGAGGAGAGAAGATCAATGGTATAACTCATTTCCCAAAGACAGACAAATTATTCTTTTGCAGTAAATGTGGGTAGAACGATTTCCCTCCACCCCCATTTAGAGCATTTTTTTTCTCTCTACACAAAACACAAGCATTTTCATTAGCATTTGGTTCGCGTTTTTTCCTGGATGCTCGTCTTTTGAATGAGTTGTAAATATTCTCCTGGTGCATCTGTAAACATCTGACAATTAGATATTTGGTAAAAGACAATTGATACGGACAGCTCAGAAAGCCAGAACTTTCTGTAAAGCTGTATCTGGATTGCCATCGAAATGAAAACCACATGTCCAACAGATGACATAAATATGAATCCAGACAAATGGCCATTGATAGCTTTGCCGCGGTGCATCTTAGAAGGTTCAGCGAGTGGCGCATGGTGTGAAGTGCAGCCTGTTTGGTATGCTGAAGGCAAGTAAACGTTCCTTCCCTTTCTGTTGTGACACTGCAAGTCTAACCTTTATTGTCAGGGTCTCTGCTGAGTTTTCCAACAGCAAATGAGGAGGAATTCATGTAAAGAGCATGTGTTTCACCAGTTTCCTTTATTTCTCCCCCAGGACAGGCAGCTGTCAGGTCAGCCCCTCACTACAGAGCTTGAAGCCATCAAGAGCAGGGATATATCTGCCTTGTTCCGAGGGCAGGCTTTCTGCCAGCCCGGGAGATCACATAACTACCTGCAGGCCAGCATATCTGAGTCATCAGTGAGTGACCTCCCTGACAGGCTGAAACCACAAAATGCGACTGATGGAGCCGTCCAAGCAGGCTGCCCAGCTCCGGATTCCGCCGAAGCAATAAACAGGAAGGGATGAATTCATTCGTGTTCACACCCCAATTTCTCTCCATGGTAGGAAACTAATTCCAGAGGGTAATAGTAGCATAAAACTGCAGCCACATAACTTTTATAACGCCGTTTGCTCAAGTGGTTTACAATGAAATCCAGAGTCTTTGATAGAACTTGTTTCATATCCCAAGTTCTTAATGATTATAGCTAGACATAGTTTTGGAGAGGAAAGCTGACTTCTTACATATGAATATAAATACATTGGATTTTTTAAAATCTCGCCTGAGGATACTTTTCCACTGATTTTTAGAGAGAATAAAAGAGAAAGGGAAAGACAGAGAGATATATCAACAGGGCCCAGGGCTGGGAAAGAGCCTGTAATCAGTGTACATGCCCTTGACTGGAATTGAACCCAGGATCCTTCGGTCTGCAGGCTGACGCTCTATCCACTGAACCAAACCGGCTAGGGCTATCATGTCTTTTCATTAGCACACCTCACTTGCATGAGGTGAGGAAGGCCAATTTTGTCATTAATTTACTTTACTTTTCTGAGTCCAGGGAGGTGAGCTTCTTGGGATGAGGGAGGAGGAAAACACTGATGCCTGTTTTCAGGTGTATGGCATTCTTGTGTGAAGACTAAAAACTTACTTACTTTATGTCAGTTAAGAGCACTGGCCCTCCTGTATTTCTTCTCAACAATATCATGTAATATTTACTCCTGGCTATATCATTCACCTAGATCATTGCATTTACTTCTTGAAACAATTCTATGAGGTTGATATTAATATTATTTGCCTCATGGTGAAACCAAAGGGAATGGGGTAAAGCCAGTAGTCATGCTAAATTGAATCCTGGCCATTTGACCACAGAGTCTGCGTTCTTATTCATTCATTTAAAAAGTTATGAAAGAAGTTGCCCTGACTGGTTTGGCTCAGTGGATAGAGTGTCGGCCTATGGACTCAAGGGTCCTGGGTTCGATTCCGGTTAAGGGCATGTACCTTGGTTGCTGGCACATCCCCAGTGGTGGGGGGTATGCAGGAGGTGGCTGATTGGTGTTTCTCTCTCATCGATGTTTCTAACTCTCTATCCCTCTCCCTTCCTCTCTGTAAAAAATCAATAAAATATATTTAAAAAATCTAAACTAATAAAAGCGAAATATTAAAATTAACCGTTTCTCCGAGACAGGGTAAGCCACGCCCACCAGCCAATCAGAGTGGCTGTATGCAAATTAGCCCAGCCAACATGGCGGCCGCCACTCAGGGACCTGAGTAAACAGCCCTTTCCATTGCGGCAGGAGAGAAAGTGAAGCTGAGCCCTTCAGCTCAGCTCCGATTACACTGCCTCTAGCGAAACACAGCTTTTTGAAACATTGTAACAATCATAGAATCCTCCGGAGCTGAAGGAGAGAGCAGCTCCAGCCTAACCAGTAACAGTAACAATTGTTTCATTATAGATGCTGCGAGGTGAAGCAGAGGCTTCGTTAGTAGTTAGAAGGCCGCCTTAAAGGAACAGTGTATCAATTACAGTGTATCAAGGAACAGTATCAATTATAGGAGAAAAAACTCCGGAAATCTGCGTCCAGCCAGCCTTGCTGGGACGTTGGCTCAATGGGAGCTGTGGGCAGCCTGAAAGCCCCTCACCCAGGCTGGTCAGG